>PVJC01016426.1:0-33784 GCA_004026665.1 Murina feae | reverse complement strand
CCCAGAGCTGTTCCCCCAACTCACTCACGTTGGGAGCCTCCCCCGAGGGTGGCAGCCCGCTGAGCCCCCGGGGTGTCCGCGAGCTGGCACGTGCGCCTCGGGCGTGTCCCACAACGGCTGCAGGCCCACGCGTCGCCTTCTCCACAGCCAAGAGCCGGGCCATCGCCATCCCCGTGGACCTGGACAGCCAGGTGAACAACCTCTTCCTCAAGTCCCACAACATCGTGCAGAAGACGGCCCTGAACTGGCGGCTGTCCGCCCGCAACGCGGCGCGCCGGGACTCGGTGCTGGCCGCCTCCAGGGACTACCGCAACATCATCGAGAGGCTGCAGGTAACGCCGGCGGGGAGCACCCTGCACCCAGCTGTGCTTCTGGAGCCAGGGGAAAGGCCAAGGCGGGCGGAGGGGGAGGCGGTGCAGTGAGCGCAGTCAGAGGCCCACGGACAGACGGACAGACGGGCGACCAGGAGGGCAGAGCTGCCGGCGAGGGGAGGGGAGAGCTCCCACAGTCGCGGTCTTTAAAGGTTCCTCGTAGATTGCAGGTTCCATTCCAAAGCCTGGGCACCGTGTGTCTCTGAGGAGGAACAGTAAGCCTGTTCTCGGAGAGAAAAGTAAAACTCAGGAGGACAGGTGTGGCCTGTTAAAAGGCGTGGCCAGGGGCTTGTGGGTCCTCGGCGTCTGCGAGTTCTGGTCTGAGTCTCTGGAGTTGGGAGACGGCCCGGGACAGCGGAGGGGGTCGGGAAGGTAGGACAGTCATGACTCTCGCAGGCTCAACGCTTGTGTGATCAACCCCACGCAGACACCCCTCGCTTCACCCTGGCCCTCTCCCTGCCATCGCTTCGCCGTCTTTGTGTGTCTGTCTCCCTGATTGTCGAATGTCATGCATTGGACGATACAGTGTGAATCGGCTGCATGTCAGGTCCAGTCCTTGCGAAGAGGCGGGTTTCATGCGCATGGTATCCAAGCACCGTCCACTCCCATCCGTGCTGTAGACGAGGGGAGGTTGTGAGTCAGCACCAGCCACGATGGGGTCGGAGGAGAGGAAGTCAGGTGCTTTCCCAGAGGAACCTGTCAGGGAAACCGATGAAACCCTCCGAGGATCTGCAGCAGTGACCTCTCCTTTTGACTGTGCGGGGAAAGCTGATAGGAATGAAGGAATGCTGCGCTCTTATTGGGGAAATTCTCCACCACCACCCCCAAGAATTAGATGCATCCGTGCATTCTAAATACTATCGAGTGATGATGAATGTTGTCAAATGTAAGATAAAGTTATATCCACGTATTTTAGGTTTAGTTTTGGGCAAAAGACCCAACGATTTTTCGTTGATCACAACCTATGAAATCTGGGCCCCAGTTGGGGCGAATGCAAGGTCAGTGACCTTCCCCATGTGAGTGTCCTTGGTTCTCTGGCTCCCCCTGTATTGCCCAGCATGCTGTGCTCTGCCCGGCCCATCTGAGCCAGGATGGCTCTAGTCAGGGTCTCATCACCGAGCCATCCGGCCAGCGGCAGCGTCTTTGGGAGATAATTTCTCATGTGTTTCCTGCCATTTGCCTTTATACAAAGGTGTTCGTGATGTTGGTTTTGCTGCTCTTTCAACTTCTCTCTGTTTCCCTCTCCCGCAGCTGTGTGTTTTGCGTTTGAAGACCATCATGCTATCAGGGTACATGTATTTAGCATGTTGATACCGCATGTTCATTTGTGTTCTCATTTCTGTATGACTTTTTAGTCCATGGATAATTCATGCTCATTGCAAGTAACCGGACAGGACTCAGTGCCAATACAGAGAAGAAAATCAGCTCCCATAACCCCACCACCAAGGCCACCATGATGCCTTTTTAAAAAAATATTTTTTATTATTATTATTATTTTAATCCTCACCCGAGGGTATTTTTCATTGATTTTTTGGGAGAATGGAAGAGAGAGGGAGAGACAGAGAGAAACATCGATGGGAGAGAAACACGTTGTTGGGTTGCCTCCTGCATGTGCCCCAGTCAGGGCTTGGGCTGGGGAGGAGCCTGCAGCCGAGGTACGTGCCCTGGACCAGAATCGACCCCACGGCCCTTCGGTTCGCGGGCCGACGCTCTGTCCACTGAGCCACACCAGCCAGGGCCCGTGGCATCTGAACAGCGGGTGGAGCGTACCCGTTAGAGTTGGCGTTTGTGAAAATTGCATCGGAGAGTTCACACCATCGTTTGACCCTTTGCTGCGCTCACATTGTAGATAGACATCGTCCCACGTGGTCAGCCGGACGTATTTCGTGTCCAGTTTTAGCGTCTGTGGGACGATCCTCGAGGAGCACAGAGCCGTCTGGGAAGGTGGCGGGCGGGAGGGGCCTGTGTGTGCGCGGCTGTCTGCCCGGGGCTGACGTGTCTGGTAGCCGAAGGGCAGCGGGAGTGGTGCGCGTCGGCCCCTCTAACGCGGCCGCGTGTCTGGGCTGCGGCGGGAGGGTGAGCGCTGGCCTCCCGCCGCTCACCGGCTGCGCTCCCTCCCAGGACATCGTCTCGGCGCTGGAGGACCGGCTGCGGCCGCTGGTGCAGGCCGAGCTGTCCGTGCTGGTGGACGTGCTGCACCGGCCGGAGCTGCTCTTCCCCGAGAACACGGACGCCCGGAGGAAGTGCGAGAGCGGGGGCTTCATCTGCAAGTGAGTGCCCTCCCCCTCCCCCGGGGGTCAGGGGTCAGGGGTCAGGCTCGGGGCCCAGGGACCTGACCCAGCAGTGGCTCCCGAGGAAGGAAATGCTGGTTCTCAGCTTTGCTGAGCGCGAGGTCACGGTCCTGCCCCACCGTCCCGGTGTGTGGGTTCACTGTGGTTTGGGCAAGAATGTCTCCCTTTTTTCTTGTGTTTTTTGTGTTTGTTTGTTTGTTTTTGGTAATCCTCACCAGAGGATATTTTTCCAGTGATTTTGATGTATAGAGTGGAATGGAGAGGGAGAGACAGAGAGAAACATCGATATGATATGAGAAACACACTGATGGGTAACGTCCCACACGCCTGCAGTTGAGGTACGTGCCCTTGACCGGAATCGAACCCAGGACCCTTCAGTCCACGGGCCGACGACCTAGCCACTGAGACGAAGCGGCCAGGGCGAGAATGCCTCCTTCTAACTGCATACCCCGTTCATTCGTCTTCCACTCAGCAAGGGCTGACAGCGCCCCCTGTGGGCGGCGGATGGACTGAAAAAGGTCTTCCCTCCTCCTGCCCTCAAAACTCTCCAGGCCTGTGGGGCCCCACAGCCTTCCCAGAACTTTACGGTGTCTTTGTTTGTGCTGTGGGGCATCGGCTAAGACAAAGAGCTGTCCCAGGCCAGACTCCGAGGTCGGCTGTTTGCTGAACTTGACCGGGGGCTCGGCCCTGGATCTGCCTCTCTGAGTCCTGGGAAGGATGGGGAACAGCGTGTGTTGGCCCAGCCATTGTTGTCATGAGGTCTTGGGCTCTGACTGGCACCCTCAGTGGATAAGCAGCAGAGGTGGGGGGACCCCTCCTCCCTTCTCTGAGAGATCAACCTCTGTGGGGTGTGGCCCGCTCCTGCCCGGAGAGTGTGTTTGCTGTCACCGACCAGCAGGTGGCACCGCTGAGACACCGTCGCTGGCGGTTGGCAGAGGCTCTGAATTGAGGAGGAGTCCCGCGAGTGGCCGGGGAACTGCGTTTTGTTTCTGGAAGGTCCTTGCAGGGATGTAACATGTGCCCCCCCCCCCTCAGGCTGATAAAACACACCAAGCAGCTGCTGGAGGAGAACGAGGAGAAGCTGTGCATTAAGGTCCTGCAGACGCTGCGGGAGATGATGACCAAGGACCGCGGCTACGGCGAGAAGGTACCGCCTCGCGTCCACCCTAAAACCAGGCGTCGCTGGGAATCCAGGACGGAGGGTTAGAAAGCCACCTCCGCTCAGGCACCTTGGTGTGACCGAGAGGTTCCCCATTTTTAAAGCCGCCTCTCCTGCCCCGGAGCAGCTGAGAGACGAGGCCGACTCCTTCAAAGCAGAAAAGTTGTTTCTCGCTCAGAGGCCGTGGCCACATAAGCTGTTGTTGGGAAATAGTGATGAGGTTTCCCATCTGTTTGACTCCCAGTGCAAATGCCGGTGTTGTTTCTGCCTCAGGAGGTGAGGTGCTGGCTGGGGGCTCTGCTCTGAGCACACTGTGCTCCCCCGCACCCTGCCAGGATGTTGCACAGTCTCCCGTGTGTTAGCAAACTCCCTCCAGTTCAGCCAGGAACCCAGGCAGGCAAACGCATCACCATTCCTACTGGAGGTTGTGACACGGGCAGGCCTGGGGTGTGACAGTGTGCACGGGGCGCGAGGGTGTGCAGGGAGAGGGTGTGCGGGGAGAGGGTGTGCGGGGAGAGGGTGTGCGGGGAGAGGGTGTGCAGGGAGCGAAGATGTGCAGGGAGAGGGTGTGCGGGGAGCGAAGATGTGCAGGGAGAGTGTGCGGGGAGCGAAGATGTGCAGGGAGAGTGTGCGGGGAGCGAAGATGTGCAGGGAGAGGGTGCAGAGAACGTTCCCATCGCCCTTCCCCCCAAGTCCTGGGCCTGCGTTGAGACGTCAGCAGTGTTCATTCAAAGGTGATCACGTTCAGGACCTGTCCCCTGGTGACAGCCAGGAGGCGGCGAGCAGAACAGGCTGCAGGCGTCTGGCTGTCTCCCCTGGCAGCCCCGCCGTTTCCGCGGGAGCCTTTAAAGAAGAAATAAATCTGAAAAGCAGCGCCCCTCCCTCCGCTCCTTCCTCCGCTGTCCCAGACCGCGAGGCCTCCCCTGTCACTAAGCGTCTGAAGTGTGTCCGTTAGAAGATGGGCGAGTGCTGACTAACGGGGACAGGAGTATCTGAGCTCAGTGGGCGTTTGGGGAGGCGCCAGCCAGGAAAGCGTTAATAAATGTGCAGAATAGACGCAAAGAGCTGGTGCCAGGCAGGAAGGGGGAGGAGAGGCCTGAAGCGGGGTGACAGCTTGGGGTGCCCCAGGCAGGGCTGTATTTATTAAAGGAGCCTTTAGAAACTCTGTAAAGTCCGATTCTAGTTGCACAGACTCCTCTCCACACAGCAGAGTCCGCTGAGGGGCCTTAGTGAGCTGCGAATATACTTGCACGTTTGGGGCAGAAAACTTGGCTTTTAAAACCCAGTTGAGAACACAGTTTTCTCTAGAATATCTGCTCCTTTTGTGGCCAAGGTCCTTAAAGAAGCTGGTGTCCCAACTCCGGAGGCCTCTGCAGTTGGGGTTATGCTTCCTTGTGCCCTGGAGGTAGAGGCATGGGCAGCTGAGGAGCCTGTGGCTGGCGGGCGATCGGCCAGGGTTTCTGGGGCCATGTGGACGGTTCACTCCTCGCTGCCATTCCCTGCCCGCTGGTGCCACCTGGGCCCTGAGGGCTGTGGCCCTCCCTGTTACAGAGCTCCCGAAGGTGCCAGCCGGGGCCGTGAGGGGGAGGGAGCGCCCATGAGAGTCGGAATCCCAGAGAGCTCAGGAGGCACCCGCTCAGGTCTCTGCCAGCAGGTGGAGGAACCCGGCCCCCAGGTAGAGCTTGCAGGCAGGCCACGGGTCTGTCCGGGCTCCTGCATTCCTCCCATGAAGTGGCAATACCGTAGGGACATTAGGGAAGTGCAGAAAGGACCTTCTAGGAACCTTTGTGAGTCTCTAAAGACAAAATCATTGAAAACACGCACACACACAGCTTCCCACAGCCACACGTCTCTGAGGGTGACTCACACAGGGTCCCTGACTCCTAGGGGATCCTCAAGCCCCTGACCCCACAGGGAAGGGGTGTGGCTGCCCTGTGTGCCGGCCCCTCCCATAAGGGGCGTGGCCTCCCCGTGTGCGGGCCCCTCCCCTGCGGCTGCAGGGCGTTATTTAAACTGCTGTTAAGTTACGGGACAGTTTTGGAAAGAAGCTCCGAGGCCAGGAGTGAATGTAAAGGGGTCTCTGGGGACTGATTTAAGCCCCAGGTTCCTTCTGAGCAGGGGTGGCGACTCCATTCCTGCAGAGCGTGACCTCGGGTAGCATTGGGGTTTGCATTTCCTGCAGACCCTCAGCCCCGGCGCTGCTTTTCTCTGGGAAGAAGGCACGCATATGTGCATATGTGAGCCTTTCCAGGTGCCTAAATTTGCTAAATGCTAGCGCAGCCTAATAATAGTCCCTCAGGTCCTCCATCTGCCCCGCAGCAGGCAGCGCTGTGACCAGCTCTGGGTCTCGCTCGGAGTCGATGCCCATGAATGGTTGTTACTAATGTCACTCGAGTTGGCAGCGCCGCCTCTGGGCTGTTTTCGTAGCCGGGGATTTAGAGAGTCTGGGCTTGGGGCGCACAGTCCCCCCTCGAACAACGCGGCCCGAGCTGCAAGGGCCCACTTCCGTGCCCACTTGCCTCCTCGAACCCGCCTTGTGCGAGGCCCAACCGTGTGGGCCTATTGCTTGGAGAAATTGAAGCCGATTGGGGTCCGCCCCAACTGCGGTCTGGACCGCAGCCCCTCTCCCCCCATGGTAAATGAGTGGGAAGAAAGCCTTTCCCCCTGAGCTGAGTGGGTCTGACCCCCTGCGTGCACCCTGCTCTTCCCTGCCCTCTTCTCAAAGCCCGCGGGTCTCCTCAGCGCTGGGCAGTGCCATGTCCACGCAGACCTGGAAAGCCGGGTTCCAGGCCCTGGGTCACGTGACCGAAGGCTGCTGCCTGCCCCGGGGACAGCCTCCTGGGCGGCGCGGTGGCGTCCAGGGTGCCCTCCGACACGGCTTCACTGTGCAGCAGCGCTAAGACCTGCTGGCGGCAGCTCACTCCCTCGCTGGCACTGCCTGTCCTAACACTGCCTCCTCTTCTCTCCCTCTTCTCTCTTCCAGCTCATTTCCATTGATGAACTGGAGAACGCCGAGGTCTAATTTCCTTGTTTTTCCATGTCGTGCTGATGTTCCCTGTGCCCTGTGGCCTGTCCCGTCTGTCGCATCGTGTCTGACTGTGTATGTTCGGTGGGATCGAGTCTCTGTCCTCTGTCCGTGGTGTTGGCCCTGCCCACCGTGGGTTGGCCATTTGTCCTTGGGGATCCTGTCTGAGTCTCGCCAGGGGTGCTCCCCACTGAGATGAGAGTCCGTCCCTGCCTGGGGCCTCCCCTGCCCTTGGGGGGGCGGGTGCTGGCCAGCAGCCTGTCCGGAGCTCGCAGAGCATCAGACAAGGAAGGAGGTGCCTGCGTCGGCACCGTTGGAATGTGTTTCTGAAAACCGGTGCCCTCTTGGTCTCCACGTTGGAAAGGGCAGAGTGAGGGGGGCTCACGTTTAATTTTGCCAGAGCGCGAACCCCGGGTGCGTGCCCCTGGCCTCCGAGGCTGCACCAGTGGCCTGCGGCGGGTCAGGGGCGCCGCGCCTCAGGCCCAGGAAGGCCCTGCGACCGGGGGTTGGCGGGTTGTCTGGTGCCCAGCTCTCGGCTGGCAGGTCCGTTGCCCTGGCGGGTTCACCCTGGAGCCCCTCGACGAGCAGTCGTTCTGTCTGGGAGTTGGGGGCCTCTGGCGCGTTTTCTGTTTTGTGAATGTCTGGGGGGGAGGTTCTCGCCATATCTTTAGGATGCGCTTTGCAGGTCGTGTTAGAAAAGATTCATGTGGGGGATTCAGGTATATCCTTGGGGGAGTTTATTGTGCTGGAACCGAACACACGGGAAGAACATTTTGACTTTCAGAAAGTCAGTTTCTGGTCTGCTCCCTCGGATGTTCCCGCCGCCTCCCGGGGGGTGGGGTGTGTGGCTCACTCTGCAGTCCACGCCAGCGTTTCAGAAACGCGCAGGGCTGCTTCGTGTCCGCCTGAGGGGAGTTTGCATCCCGGATGTGAGCACCGAACACGACCTGAGCGGTTCTGACCTGGGCCCGTTCCCTCAGGAATGGAGCTCAGAGAGGTTAAGCCGCTGGTCTCAGGTCACACAGCCAAAGGGCGCTGATCGAGGACCAGCAGGCACGGCTTCCAGACACCGACTTTCCCTTCCATGAGTCCCAGGGGAGCAGGGGACGAGCAGGAGCTGAGGAGCCAGAAGGCCGTGCAGCACGGGGCTTCCTGAACCAGGGGAACGGCGTGGCTTCTGCTGCCTCCCGTCGAGTCCTCCCTCCGGCTCCTGCACCGGAAACGCTCCCACGTCCAGCGCGGCCTCTGCACGCCGCCCCCTCGCCTGGAAATGCCCCGCTGGTGTGGATTTTCCCTCTGAAGATGGAGGTTGAGGGTTACACGTTGTCTGGTCGGAGCCCGGGTGTTACTGACCTGCTGCTGTGCACGGAGGGAGCTGGGCTGTGTTTGTGGCTCAGGAGCGAAGGCGGGGCCTGGGGTGCAGCCCCCCTGGGGAGCACCCACCCTGGGAGCAGGTGTGTTTATCATTGTCGCCAGGAAACAGAACCCCGTCTGTTTACGAAGGAAGACTCCTGGCAGCGCCTCCGGTCCTTTGAAAAATTCCCTGAGGAAGCAACTGCGGAGCCCTGTCCCTTGTTGCCCCTGGCAACCCTCCCAGCCTGGGACACTGTCCCCAGACCCGGCCCCCTTTGTCTCAAGGGCTGTTCTAGAAACTTCCAGCTCCTGCGGTGCATGTGCTGGGACCCTCCCCCCCCTCCGGGGCTCAGCACGAGCTCAATGTGATTCCCACTGGTGTGTGCACGAGGGGATGGGGGTGGTGGAGGGCGAGGGCGAAGCCTCCGTAAAAACTGCACACCAGCCCCTGACTGCCGATGGCACCTTGTGACCTGGTGTCCCCTGTGGGGAAGGCCATGGCCCTTGGGTGTAAAGCAGGGGGCACCTGGGAGAGGTGCGCCATCAGGGGACACAGGGCAGGTCCTAGGGTCCCTGCCAGCTCTTCCAGGACAAACCTCCCTGGGAACCAGAAAAGGAGGCCCCCTGCCTTTCCGTCTTAAGCATAGAAAAAGGTGGGGTCTCCATCCTCACCTCCTGGTTTTGCCATCTCCTGGGGGGGCTTGGGAGGGTGCAGGGAAGAAGAGGGGTGCAGGGGAGGGCAGGGGTGGGAACCGCGGACATTGAGGTCCTGCTCACTCGGGTGGACAGCTTGCTGCATCGTGACCAACGTATCCACACAAATCAAGACTCCGAGCGCTTCTACCAGCCCAGAGGGGCCCTCCCTCCCCACGCGTGGCTGTGACAGGACAGCGGTGGGTGCTGAAGGTGTCCTGGACGTGACTGGTACTCCAGCATCTGCTCCACTCTGGACGCGGCGTGGGGGGCCTGGAGGAAGTGGCGCCCTAACACCAGTGTCCACTCTGGGGCTCTGGTTTCAGGGGGAGACGGCCAGCGGCACAGACCTGTGCTGAATGCGAGGCCCCCCCCCACCCTGAGGAGAAGCGTGGGAAAGAGTGGGGTGACCAGAGCCTGTCTGCAGGGAACCTTGGAGCAGGGAGGTCAGGAGGTCACGCCGGCCCCGTCTCTAAACTGTGCGGCTGCTCTGACCCAAGGGCGGCCTCCGGGGACGCGCACCAAGCAGGGCAGAAACCACGCGTGTCTTGGAGAAGGAGGGCGGCAGCCCGTTCACCCCACTTTCAGGCGGAGAGAAGCGCGGCGTTACTCGGCGGCGCCGGCAGGGGGCGCTCTCGCGCCGCCCAGGCCCGGGCGCTGTCCTACTTTCCCAGGCTGCGCGGGCCGGCTGGGCACCTGCCAGCATCCAGGCGGCAGTTACATAAGCGCGTCTTTTTCCTGGAATTTAGGCTCATGCTGATGTGTGACCTTCAGCGCGATGGCCAGTAAAGGCAGCGGGCTGTTTACTGTGAGGCCCTGGCGGCAGGGGCGAGCGCAGGGCCTGGGAGACTCTCTCTCTCCCCTCTCTGCTGCTAGATTGTTCCATCATGACGGAGGTTGTGTAACTGAGTCAAGTGAGAACGCGTGGGGTTTTCTTTAAGGGGATTTGAGTTCTCGTGGACTTGCCCGGTACAGCGTAGGGGAAGCTACATAACTTGACGGCCGAGTTTGTTTCTGAAACAGATGTCGTGTAAAGGGACTGAGTTAGCAGGTGGGGGCTGAGCACGGTTCTGCTGACGTGCGAGGTCACTTGCGTTTTCCTCGCAGGGTTCTGTGCTGTCGGCGTGGGCTTTGCGAGGCCCAGCCCCAGGGTTCCAAGTCCCTGCAGGCTCGTCTGCTCCCTGCTCTGCGTGCTGAGCTGGAGACGGAAGGAGCTGGAGATGGAAGGACGGGGTTAGAGATGAGAAGTTCCCTTTGAGGTGCAGATGACTGGGTCCTAAGGCAGTGACCATTCTCAGACGGGGATGGTCTGTGGTAGGAGTGAGCTTATTTTGAGGGAACACTCCAGAAGCCCAGAGGTGGTAGAGGAATGCGTGTTGAAAACGAAGGGTGTTGACATGTCTCTGCTGGCCAGTGACACACAGGGATGGAGGGACAGACAGATGGATTGAAGGGTAAATGGACAGGTGGGTGATGAGAGGGAGGGGGGGTAGGTGGATGTATAGATTGGTATTGAGTGGATGGGTGGATGAATGAATGATATATGGATAGGTGGGGGGATGGATAGAAGGATGAGTGGATGGGTGGATGAATGAATGATATATGGATAGGTGGGGGGATGGATAGAAGGATGGGTGGATGGATGGATGAATGAATGATATATGGATAGGTGGGTGGATGGATAGAAGGATGGATGAATGGATGGATGAATGAATGATATATGGATAGGTGGGTGGATGGATAGAAGGATGGGTGGATGGATGGATGAATGAATGATATATGGATAGGTGGATGGATGGACGGATGGATGGAAGGAAGGAAGGATGGAGGAATGAATGGATAGATAGATGACAGCTGGATTGGTAAACGGGTGGATGGACATGTGTTTCCCCATTGGTCAATCGGTCTGTCCATCGAGGGATGGGTGGGTGGGTAGATAGGAGTGGCTGCTGTCACCGCACACCAGAAATGGTAGCACCAGGAAGTCTGTGAGACAAAGTCTACTCTCCTTCACTGACAGCAGAAACTCAGCCCTCAGCGAAACGTTCAGCCCATCATGTGTCGAAAGTGAGTGCTTCGGGGACTTACACTGCTCAGGGACCTCGGTCCGACAGCTGGCGGCCTCCCCGGGCAGGACGTGGGCTCTGTGACCCGAGGCTCACGTTGAATTTCTGTTTTAAGCCAGCCGTGCGACACCTGGGTTTCCCATTGCATTGAGTTTTCTGGTGTCTCGAGCGTTGGGAAGACTTGAGGTCAAAGACGAGCTGTGAAGAGGCAGGAGAGGGCAGCCGTGGGTTTCCAGGTTCAAAACCAGGCGACATCTGATCGTTGCCAACCACCTGGGGGTGGGCCTGAGGCGGGAGGAGGCAGCGCCCCCCTCGGTGTGTGGTCATGGAGAATGACCTTGCAGGTAAAAACAATTAACTTTGATGATAAAACTGTGCTGAGAAGGTCACTCCGCTCATTTACTAAACACCCTCTCTTGCTTTGGGGATTACCGCTGTGTTTATGTAGCTGTTGTCTGATGTGAAAATAGCTTATTGAGATGATTATGTTTTTCAAAATTGCGACTTGCTGCCGTAAAATGACCTTCCCCTCAAGGAAACAGGGCAGAAGTCCTCCTCGGAGGCGGCACTGGAAAGGTTGTTGGTGGTGATTGTTGTGTGTGGGTTTCTTTTTTTTACCAAATTATATGCCAGGTGTGTTGCCTGTCCCCTGCCTGCAAACACTGTGTGTCCTAGTGGGTCACAGAGAACTTGCCTGGTAGGCGTTACGAAATGAAGTTTACTGACAATACGGCAAGCATTACCCAATGTTTCAGCAGGAAGGAGCCTGATGAATATCTCCTTGAGCCAGGCCAGGGGGCAGGAGCCCAGAGCGCGGGCAGCTCGGGGTGGCGTGGAGAGCCCAGGGCCGCAGGAGGGCCGGTCACATGACCCCCTGGCGTCCAGGGCCCCGGTGCTTCCCTTCTGCCCTGTGAGTGGACAGCGTGAAGCAGTCCTTCCACTTAGAGAGTGACCCTGAAGCTGCACACCGCCATCCTTGGCTCCGAATCCTCCGTGAGACGGTCAAGGAAGAAAGATCATTCAGCCCCGGCTGGTGCGGCTCAGTGGGTAGAGCGTCCCAGGTTCGATTTCGATCTAGGGCACTCGCCAGGGTTGTGGGCTTGATCTCCAGTGTGGGGCGAGCAAGAGGCAGCCGGTCAGTGATTCTCTCTCACCACGGACGTTTCTCTCTCTCTCCCCCTTTCCCTTCCTCTCTGAAATCAATGAAAACATTTAAAAAACAAAACAAAACATTTTTTCCCACCTCGGGGGTCGACCAGGGTGGTTGAGCTGCACTGACAGCCCGAGTGTCACAGCCGGTGCCCAGCTTCCAGCTCCTGCCCCGGCCTGGAGGTGCCCTGTGGCTGGAGCACCAAGGCCACTCCCTCACGGCCTGAGCCGTGGCCTCTTTGCAGGGCCCCCTGCACCGTGAACCAGCCGGCGTCCTGGTGCAGGCCTGGTCCCGGAGCCCTGCTGCGTCCGCCTGGCTGAGGGCTCTGCCTTCACAGGGGCGTGGCCTTTTCCAGCCCCGCCCCTAGCCACGCCCACCCTTGTGGGACCCAGGTTTCCCTGGGGCACCCTCTCCTCTGGAATGGTTTGGAAAGAATGAAATGGTGTCAGCATGGTCTGAAGGAGTGGGGTGACCCAAGATCAGGGGGTTCTGAGGGGGCGCAAGGGGTAGCCCTGCCCACAGCAGCCTTTCTCCCTAGAGATGTCACAGGGGAGCCGGTCCTCAGCCTCCGAGACAGGCACAGGGGTGGGTGGGGACAGGACATGGACAGGCCTGCACCCAGGGGAGGCCCCATCAGGGAGTGGGGGTGACAGTGCCAGGTCCTGGGGTGGGGGCTGCCCAAGACCCTCCTGTCAGCCCTACCCCACCTCCCGCCCGAACCCCCTTGGTGTGCACTGTCCCTGTCTTCCTCTCCGTGGATGGACCTTTTAAAAAATATATACGTAATTTTTTAAAAATATATATTTTATTGATTTTTTACAGAGAGGAGGGGAGAAGGATAGAGAGTTAGAAACTTCAGTGAGAGAGAAACATGGATCAGCTGCCTCCTGCACACCTCCTGCTGGGGATGAGCCCGCAACCAAGGTACATGCCCTTGACTGGAATCGAACCTGGGACCCTTCAGTGCGCAGGCCGACGCTCTGTCCACAGAGCCAAACCAGTTAGGGCAATACATAATTTTTTAATTAATTTAAGAGAGAAAGGGAGAGGGAGAGAGACAAAACATCAATAACGATGAGAGATTATATGTATCCACTGATATATATGATGCCTCCTGCATGCCCCCTGACGGGTCAGCCCACACCCCGGGCCTGGGTCCCGACCTGGACTGGAACTGTGACCTCCTGTTCCTCGGTCACGCTCTGCCCCTGAGCCACTGAAGACGTGTCCTTCCCGTGGGGGGACTCTGCGTTGCTTCCTTCCCTGTTTTACACGCTTCCCGCCTCAGGCCCGGGCGCCTGGGCAGCAGGGTCCATAACCGGGAGGGTCTCCCCTCAATGGCGCCCCTTGGTGGCCGCGGGCCCCTCCCTGTGCTTGCTGCTGCGTGTGCCCTTCAGTGTCCGTCTGGGCGTCTCCGTGGCCCAGCTGTGGCCCAGCGCGTGCCCTCACTAACCCGCTGTCTCTTCCCTGACCAGCTGCCGCAGGCCCCGGACCCCGAGAGCTCCACAGAGGTGTGTGCACCCCTCCCCGCCCCGTGTCCGCGGGCCGTGAGCGCGGGTGCTCCTCTGTTGTCCTGAGTGTCTGCGTTGTCATGGAGACGTGTGTCTGTCCGGACAGGAGCAGGGGTGTGGGGAGGGGGGGACAGTCTGTGGCCTGGCTGGGAACTGGGGTGGCTCTCCAGGTAGGTCCCAAGGGGCTGGGGCTACACTGCAGCCTCTGCTGCTCCCTGGGGACCTGGGGCGCTGCCCTATCTGGGTCCCGGGCAGGAAGGATGCGCACCCCAAGTGTGGGCCTGAAGGGGTAGTTTGGTGGGCGCTGCGTCTAGAGCTGGGTCTCCCATGCTCTCGGCCCTGGCGCCGACCACACTCGCTAAGGGAGGGGCTGGACTCAGGGCGCCCAGAGCCACAGGGGAGCTTGGGGCATGTGGTCCAGGCCCTAAATCTACTGCCAGAAACCCTCCCGGAACCCCAAGTGAGAGCGGGAGTGGGGGGCCACGAGACACCCCACATGCTGCTTCCTAACCAGCAGCGTCTCCTATTCTCATCGAGCTCCTGCTCGGTCGCCGTCGATGAAAATACGGGCGCTGGTGGGCCGGGGAGAGCCAGCCTCTGTGTCCGTGTCTGCTGGCGTGTCTCGTGGATGCTCTCACGCATGCGCCATGTGGGGCTGCGTGTCTGAGCCACGGGGACCTGCCCGGTTGAGTTTGCGTTGTGTACAGATTCATGATGTAGAACTTCATTTCATCGTCTTTGCAAAAAAACCCACAATGTCGGCCAAACATTCGTGTGTCCGCTTGCAGAGCAGGGTGGGTGCCGGGCGCTCATGTCCATCCCGCCCGTTCATCCCGGGGAGTGTGTCCTCTGTGTGAATCTGGGCTGTGTGAGCCCCCGGGGCACCCGGGGCTGATGCCGAGGACTCCGCGGCTGCCGCCGGCACTTAAGACGGGATTTCTGCGTGTTTAGCAGGAGGCCGAGCCGAGCCCGCCGCTGAGGCAGCTGGAGGACCATAAGCGGGTACGTAGGGGTCCCGGGGGTTGGGGGCTCCCTCAGCCACACGGCCGCTTAGAGGCCGCGGTCCGGTGGGCGTCGTTGAAGCAGGACTCGGTCAGGCCCCCCTGCGCCCAGCGGGCCCCCGACAGGGACCCTGTCAGCTGTCCAGGTCCGCTCTCCTTTCTCCGGCGGCTTCTACGCGGCCGCAGTCTGAATGTCCCTTTCTCTGTGAGTAGCTGATGGTCATTATGGAGCGTTTATCATAAAGACGAGTGTTCCCGGGGCCCCGCCCAGCTGCAGAGGCGGCCATGAGGGGCTGTGTCCTCCCTGCCCGGGTGCGGGGGGCCAGCCAGCACGCACTCCCACCGTCTCTGGGATGGTTCGTGCACGTCACACTCCAGCGGAGCCTTTTCTCTGAGTCTTAGAAAGTCGGCAGCTGCCTGAGGTCCCACAAGTTCTCACGTGGCTTCGCATTGCTTCCCTGTGACGGGAACGGCGAGTGCGTTACCTCCAGGTAGACTAGGTTCCTGGGCGCCGGGCGCCAGGCCAAGGGGGCCCCTGCAGGTGCCGACTGTGGGATCTGGGCCAGCCGTTCCCCTGCCTGGGCCTCCGTTTCTTCTGTGGAATGGGTGTGATCGGTCTCCATCCCTTTGGGCAGTCTGTGGACTGTGCCCGCGACCCGCTCCGCAGGGCCATGATAAGGGACGTTCACTGGCACTCACTGGCGTCACTTTGCACACAGAGATGCCGCGGTGGTTTTGTAGACAACAGGAAAAGGAGGTGATTTTAAGCCGAGTGCCAGCGCAGGTGGGAAGGCCCACCGCTCATCGAGACCCTGGTCTTGCCTGAAACTCAGGGTTCCCAGTGGCTGGCGCCTAAGCGGAAGGTCCCAGCCACCCCTTCCCCCCCACCCCGGGCGTGTAGCCTCGTTCTCCACCCGGCTCCTTGGCTGTGGGTCTCGGTGCCGGATGTGGAGCTCGTCTGAGCCTGGCTGCGCGGCCGCCTTGGCTTCCTGGCCCCCGTCACGTTTCACAGGACCCCCTCGGGGTGAAGGGTGCGCCCCCCTTCTCTCCTTCTTACACAGTGATGTGCGGAGCTTCTTACTGGAGACAAAGGCCTGATGCTGTTTGCACAGGGCAGGTGTGAAGTGCTGGGGAGACAGGCATTCTCCCCTCTTCCTTCACCAGCACTGGGGTCGGGGGTCGCATGTCCAGACCTCACAGCTGAAGAGGGACATCAGCGGGAAGCGATTGTTCTGTCTTCTCCGCCGGGTTGCTGGGGGTTGCTGGGCCGGCTTCCTGCTGGGGAGTCATGGGCTCCCTGGGACAGGCAGCTTTTCTCAGCAGATCTCCTTTGTCCCCGTGGGTACCCACTGGCTTCTCCTCGAACCCAGGTCCCACACCAGAACTTGGATGGCCTCGTCCTGCCACCCCTTCTTCCTCTGTCCCCTTCCACCTCAAAGTCTCCGTCCTTGTCCTTCCAGAAAAGGGGCGCATCTATCTCACTTAGCTTTTCACACACAAATCCCACGCGTCCTCTGGCTTTCCTGCAGCCTGTTCGCTTGTTTATTTATGGAGAGAAGGGGCGATAGATCGATTCCAGCGCCTCCCGTGAAGAGGAAGGAAATAAACACCTGGGGGGGGGGTTGTGCATGGTTGGGCTTTTTCCCCATAATGAGCGCATGTCACATTATTTTCTGGGGGAAAGTGTCCGGGTTCAAGCCTCGGTTGCTATGGTAACTGCGAGGCTGTCTCTGTGGAAGGAAGGGCAGCATGGGAGGGGAGGCCCCTGTGTGACTGGGGTCTGGCCCTCGTTCGGGCTGCTGCTCCTGCAGCGCGAGTCCCCAGGCGCCGTTCTCTTTCTGCCTCCGCTTCCTTCAGGCCACAGTGACCTCGGTCTTGCCAGAGACGATGGGCACCACATGCAGCAGAAAGTCTGACCTGTGCCTCCGGCCTCCGGGGTTGGTGGGCGCCTCTGCCTGCGCCCATTCCGCCTGTGCCCTCCAGCTCTTGCCCAAGGACGGCCTTGGTGTCTGCTGTGGCCGAGCTGGTTCCAGCCCCGCCATCACCTCTCATCACCTCTCAGGCGGGGCCCCAGGGGTCCAGTTAGAGGCTGGGCTGATTTCAAGTGGGAGCTCCAGGTCTGTGTCCAGTGGGGGCGTCCCCAGGTCGCAGACGGAAGGCGCATTTCGCCTCCCGTTAGGGTCATCCTGGTGGCGACCTCTGCCCTCCGTTTCCGGCTCAGTGGCCGTGGCCATCCCAGCGCCATCCTCTTGAGTCGGCGCGCTCATGGCGGAGTGGCCCCGGGTTCGCGCGGGGCCCGGAGGCCTGGACACCAGCCGACGGAATCTTTACGCCACACGTGGCTTTCGAAGCCGCTGAAACACGTTGCACCAAAGGCCGTTCCTTGAGGAAGGGCCTGGGAACAGCGCGGAGGCCTCCCTGGGGGGCGCTGTCGGGAATTGGAACTGGCTGTTGGTTGGACAGGAAATGAGTTTCGTCAGCGCGTGGAAGCAGCTACAGGGAGAGGCATCTGTGGGTGGAATGGAGAGAGAAAATCGGGCTTGTTTTTGTTCCCTGAACTTTCATTTAAAAAGCAATTGTGCCCCCTTTCGCTCCTGTGCACCCCTCCCGTTGTCCCAGAGTCTTTGACCAGCATCTTGCAGGAACAAAGGAGAAGCCCCCTGGGGCCTTACCCGGGGTCCCTGGCCTGCCCACCTCCCTCAGGGCACCCTCTCTCCTGTCAGCTCCCCCTCCCCGCCCCCATCTCCTTTTGCAAACACCTCCAGACCTATTCTGGGAGCTTGTTCGCAAATCCTTTAAGTTCTGCTGACTCAAGTTACAGCTGCAGGTCTTGGTGGAGCTGGGAGCGACCTGCTGTGTGCCGGCACCTCCCTCCCTCCGCTGGACTTCCCACCTGCCTCCCGCTGAGGTCCCCAAGGTGGGGGGACGACCCCCCCCCCCGCCCTGTCCTTGGAAGGAGTCTTGGTAATCCATGCAGCCTTTGGCCTTAGAAACTTCCAGACCAGGAGGCAGTCTGGCGTCCCTTAGCGAGATGGCGCTGGTCTCATCGCCCGGGAGTAGAGGACGTTTCATATTTTTCGGGGGGCCTCGGGGAACGGTTACGACAGCCCTCTCCAAGCACCCTTTGCCGTTGACATTAATAAAGTTTTATTATGGAAACATCCCGGTGTTCATGAGAGACATCAGAGGAGTGACAGAACCCCTTTCGAATCAGCTTCGGCAGCTCAGCACGTGCCCACTCTTGTTGCAGTGACATCCCTCCCCACGTCTGCCCCCCCAGCCCCCCGGCCTTGATGTCATCTCTTCCGCGATGCTTCTTTTTGGGGGACGTCTGATGTCAGCCACTAATCTATGTCAGAAAGGCCCGCGTTCAGCTTGTTGTCACCAGACCCTGACTCGATGCGTCCTGTCTCCCTGGGTCCTGGGAGGGAACCCTGGGCCTCAGGGTTAGGTCCTCTCGGAGGGTGACCTGCGATATGTCCATTGTGTCCGGTTTCGGCTGGCTGACCCCCAGGGGACTTCTGGGTTAATGTTTGTTGGCGCTCTCTGCCCTTCAGGATGCATGTTCTGTTTGTCCCGGGGTGGGGGGGGGGACTCAGAGAGTGAATATTCTGGATGGCTCCTTTTTTGTGCTCTGGTTTCCTGAGAACCGACGCAAGGAGCTAACTGCAGAGTTTCCAGCGCTGTCATTAATCATTCATCTGCTCGCCCAGCGAAACGCGCCGGTCTCGCCCCAGTCTCGCCCCAGTCCCCCTGCGCGTTTTGCCGGTGAGTCGCTCGGTTATGCATTAAACCCAGAGGCTGATTTCGTTATCCTGTTTGAATTCAGGGTGAGGCGCTCAGGCAGATTTTGGTCAACCGTTACTATGGCAACGTCAGACCTTCGGGAAGAAGAGAGAGCCTCACCAGCTTCGGCAACGGCCCGCTGTCACCCGGAGGACCCAGCAAGCCCGGGGGCGGAGGTAGGCTGCAGTGAACGGCGGGCCGCCCACGGGGATGCGCTGGCCGGTGGCTTCGGGGTGCGAGTGGACATTTGAGCTGCGTGTTGTTGGCAGAGAACATTGACGCACAGATCGAAGTAACCGCTTGAGCTAAGGCCGACCCCGGGTCTCAGAACATTGACCTGCAGTCAGCGCTGGCTGAGCCTGTCACCCCACTTTCCCACGAGGGGGCGCCCTCGGTGACGTTTGAAGGACGGGAACTCGATTTCATGGCACGTTTTCTTGTGGTCACCAGGACGCGTGTTTTCCCCTAAAATGACGGTGTGTTTCCCGTGAGGGCGGAAAAGCCCCCACAGCTTGCGTGGCGACTTAGCGCCAAGGGCTCCCAGGCGCCCTGCCTCCAGGACCTGGTTTTCTCCTCCAGGCTGCCCGAGTGGTCGGTGACGGGTCTGTAGCTTGAACCCGGGGTATCCAATGCGAATGCCCGCGCCCTGTGCCTCCCCAAGCCTTTACGGGAGTGGACCCCCAAAGCCCGAGTGTAGAAACCAACCCAGCTCCTTCAGTGCTCCGAGCGCCGGTGGTCGGCTCCTGGCAAAGGAACGCTGCATAAACCCTGAGCTCGGCTATGCGTGTTGGTCTGGCTTTGGGGGGCCAGGAGCTCAGGGCTCGGAGCACAGATGTGGGCGGCCCGAGTCCCTGTCAAGTAGCGATTCCTGGGGGGTTCTCTGAGGGACCCAGACATTTTCCCAGCAGCTTTTGGGAGGGACCTGGGTTCCTCCCAGATCAAGCCCCATGGCGGGTCTGCTCAGTTCACGGCCTGACACTCGGTGATGCCACCCCCGTCCTCCCCACACGAAGGTTCCCAGCCGTCCACAAGCACAGCTTCCTCCCACAACATCTCAAAACAGTTTCTCGTTACTCTCCATGGTGAGGCCTTTCCACAAATATGGGGGGCCCTGGGGAGGCCCCGGGGAGGCGGGGCGTCAGGGACAGAGTTTGCCTCCTAGAAGCGCAGGGCGGAGACGAGCAGCCGCCCGCCCGAGAGACCGAGGGTCTGGGTGGGCCCGAGCAGGAGGAGGTGGCCTCGGGATTGAGTTCTCCGTTTTCCCACGAACAGCGTCTCAGTTTTTGCCACTCACAGTGCAAGGAAAGTTCTCAAACAGACACTTCCCAAACGCAGGCCCTGCTCCCTAGAGCCTTTGCAGGTCCCCGAGGACGTGAGTTTCGTTGGTTCTGCTCACGCCCCGTCCCCTGCTCCTGGCTCCACACCAAGCACTCAGTAAATCGTTGCGGAGTGAGTGAATGAGTGAATGAATGAATGAACGGACGGACAGACGGACGGATAGGTTCTGTGAGAGGGTGAGCTTGGGGCCAGGATGGGTTTATGGAAAGAGGGCTGAGGTGGTCGCTATGGGCTGTGCGTGCTCAGGAGCGTTCTAAGGAGGGTTCGAGTGTGGTCTGCCTCTGACTCAAAGCAGCGCTAAGTGGTTCTGCCCTAAGCCATTGCCTGCCAGCGGGAGGGAGGGTGTGGGCAGGAGTCTCGTCTCCGGGTTCAGGTACCATCTCCGCAGCGACAGGTGGGCATCCGCAGACGGGTGAGTGCACCTCTGTCCTCGGCAGCCCCGGGTGTTAGAGTGGACGCGGGAAGTCTCGGCACAGCTGCTCCGACGTGTCGGTAAAACCATGTCCCCTCTCCCCAGGGGGCGGCGCCGGGTCCAGCTCCATGAGCCGCGGCGAGATGAGCCTGGCTGAGGTCCAGTGCCACCTGGACAAGGAGGGGGCCTCCAACCTGGTCATCGACCTCATAATGAACGCGTCCAGCGACCGCGTGTTCCACGAGAGCATCCTCCTGGCCATCGCCCTCCTGGAAGGAGGCAACACCACCATACAGGTAGGGAGGCGGGGGCCCTCGGGCGTGGCCGTGGCTGTGGCCGTGTGTGTGGCTGCCGTTTGTGGGCGTGGCTGCCGGCCTGTCCTCCCTGCCGAGCCCAGGAGCACCCGTGCTGGGAGCCACACCCCCCGACGTGTGGAGACGCGCGTGAGAGCAGCAGCTGGTCCTGGCGCAGGACATGCTCGTCCTGAGAGACCAGCTCCGACCTCTCGCTGCGGTGCCGTCAGCACTCAGACCTGTTCCAGAGCAGGAGCCCCATTTGCAAACAGATGCTGTGCTGAGATGTACGGCGGGAACTGGCCCGACCTGGGGCAGAGCTGGCTCCTAGACGCACAGCTTCCAACACGGTCACAGGTCCCACCCATCCCAAGGTGACCGAGGGGATTAGATTATGCCAGCTCCTCAGAGCCCGGTTCACACTGAGGTGCTTCACAGCACCCACGGTGCACCCCAGTGAGAGCACGGGGTGGAAAAGACCCAGAGCTAGGGGGACGGGGGAGGGACAGGGCCGTGAGAATGGAGACCAGCCCTCCCTGTGCGAGGCCCTGCCGGGGCGATCAGGTGCGGGGCGCTGGCTCCCCAGGCCTCGGGGAGTCTGGCCGAGCAGCCGCCTGAAGGGACGGGACACGCGGGGCGGGGCGGGCGCCGGCTGGGGTGAGGGCGGGCGCCGGCTGGGGTGAGGGCGGGCGCCGGCTGGCGTGGCGCCGCGCACTTCGCAGCGTACCCTGCTGGGGTGGCACCGCACACAGAAGCTGTTTTTCCTTCGAGTTCTTTATCTTGTAAAGTAATTATGAATATTAGTTTCATGTTTTCACACATGTATTACTCAGACTCAGACTCCAGATGAAATGCCACGGCTGAGCTCCAGCACTCAGCCCCCGGGGAGGGGGTGCGTTTCCTCTCCAGGGAGCATGTGCGCATCGGCGGGCGGGCCCGGGCGCCCCGCCAGGAGCAGGACCAGGAGGGGCCTGGCGCCCGGGACACTCTCCCCCCCCCATACTCGCCCCTCCCCGTGACCCGAGGGTCGGAGGGGAGAAGCTAACCCTGACCCATCGCCTCCCTAGACCTGTGCTTCCGGGAAACTGTGTCGCGGCCTCGCGTTGACGTTGAGGCCTCTGGCTCCGGGCTCGTCTCTCTCGCGCAGCCCGGCCGGCCGAGGCCAGTTAAGGACAGACTCCCTCCTGCTGCTGCTGCTCCTGCTCTGGAGAAGCCGCTCACAGCCTCGAAGGACCGGCTGGGTCGGGGGGTCCGCCCAGGGCGGGCAGTGCCAGCCGGCGGCCACGGCTCAGCAGGGCACTCCACGTGGTCGGGGGCTTCCCCACATCCCCGCGTCTCAGACGCTCGCCTGGGAGCAGCACACGCTGTCGTCCTGAAAAGCGAACTCTGACCCCTCCGTGGTCGTTCAGTCAGAACTCAGACGTGGTTCCCGAACGTGGGTTCCGTTTGCACGTGGGTGAAGTGCGCGTGCACCGAGCAGACGCCCCCGGCTGGGGGCAGGGTGGAGACCCCGCAAACGTAGACAGTTTCACCCGCGATCACAGGGGGTCCCGTCACCAGGACCCAAAGGGAGGCGAGACCTGCTGCCCTTAGAGTTCATGTCATGAACACCAGACACCGCAGCTGCTGCGGACTAGACCGTCTCCGCCTTTTCCTGGAAACTTCAAGGAAAGCAAACCGCGGAGTTAACCGGGGAAAGCGGGGCGGTCAGCATGGGGGGGAGGGGCGCTGTCCTCCCTGTTCGGGTGGCCTGGGAGGAGGGGCTGGCTATGGCCCTGGCCTTCTCTTGTAGACGTCACTGCCCGGACCCCAGGGGGCGCAGGGAATAGGAACCCAAAGCTAAGACGTGCAGCCTTGTGGGGCGCCTTCTCCTGAAACTTGTCGTCGGTCACCTCGTCCCCGGAAACTTGGAAACGCCTAGACGCCGAATTGGCATGGTGGCCTCCTGGGGACAGCGTCCCCAAATCTCCCGGCATCCTCTGTCCCTGCCCTGCCTCCTCTGAGATGGTACATCTGGGGACTGTGTGGCCTCCAAGTCCCTCCCCCGTGGGGCCCACCCGAGTGGCTCCCCTCCATGCAGAGCCCTCTGCTCTAAGAGCTGGCCCAGCGCCCTCGGGTGCCCAGCGGTGGCTTAAGAGCCACCTGTGCTGTTTCTCCCACTGGGGTGCCACCCCCTCTTGCTGCCCCTCCTGCCACCCCCACGAGAAACCTTTCCTTCCTGTGCTGTGTTTGGCAGCAAGTGAGAAGCTACCAAATAGCATTTGCTTCTGAATAACCGTTTGGCACAGACAGGGCTCGGGGAGCCGCCCGGCACCCGCATATCTGCATACCCGCCTGAGCCCTCGCCTGTCCCTTCCTCCCGGTGTCTGCTCCCCAGCGCCTGCAGAGGCCCCTCCTCCCTCTTCCCTGTGGGGTCAGACTGTCTGTGGGGAAGGGGAGGGTCCTGCACGCTGGACACATTGAAAGTGGGGTTTCTCTCACAAGTCCAGCTGCTTGGGGATGTGTGTGCTGAGGTGACCACAGAACCTCACAGCACGGCCGGGAACTCGGACGCGCTGTGTTGGACGGATGGCCTCTGGTTGCAGGAGCCAGAGCCTGCTCCGTGTCAGATGGTTGCCCACGGCCATCCCGGGCCAAGTCTGGCCTCCAGACACACCCAGCAGGGCTGTCTGAGCTGCACGTACGCAGCTCGACTTGGCAAAGGGGCGGGTGCTCCGTCAGGCGATCGGGCTCCCCGGGGAGAGGCAGGGGAGGGGGCGACCCCGGGCCCTCGCTCCACATGCCTGGTCTGCGGGTCGGCCTAGGACTTCATCGCCCACCCCTGCAGAAGGTGCCCCCAGGCGGGGAGGGGCATGCCTGCCTGGCACCCCGTGGGCAAAAGGGCCGCTGGGCTTCCCTTTTCTGGAAGCTGAGAGCCCTCGGAGGAAGGCCAGCCTCTAACAGCCCCCCCGCCCCCCCCCCCCCCCCCCCGCCCCTGGAGGAGGAAAGGCTGGAGTGGGAGCGAGTTTAGTTACGTAAAAGGGTGTTGTTTCTGGCAGGGCGGTCGGGGATGAGTCAGGCCTGCGTGGTGTTTTCTGACCTCGGGTCTCATCCGTGTGGGAACGCACCGAGCACAGCCAGCGGAGGAGTCAGACCGCGTGGGAGCTGGGGCCGCTGGCAGGGGAGCGAGGGAGGCAGGTGGCCTGGCCCCAGCACCACCCCAGGCCCCAGGGGCTCTGTCCCGAGGCTGAGGCCTGAGGGTCTGAACAGGAGCTGAGTTGGTGGCCTGGGGTCTGGCCCAGGCGAGGAGGGGAGGCCGCCTGGAAGGGAAGTGATGCCCGAGGAGGGGCGTGGCCTCGGGCTGGAAACACCTGCGTCGGATCCCAATGAGCCCTGCCAGGCCAGCCGGGGCTGCCCCGGACCGCTTGCTGCTCAGTCCTCACCCCTAAAACGAGGGTGGGGAGCACAGCCCTCCCTCCCTCTTTCTTTTTCCTTAATCCTCACTCGAGAGTGTGTTTCCCATGGATTTCTTTATTTTAGAGAAAGAAAGGGGGAGAGAAAGAGGAAAACATCGATGTGAGAGAGAAACATTGACCCGTTGCCTTCCATACACACCCTGACCAGGGATCGAACCCACAGCCTGGCGTGTGCCCTGACCAGGGGTCTCCGGGGGTGGACCCCCACCTGGGAGTGAGCAGGGTGGCCCTCAGCCAACTGGGCCATCCCCAGGGCTACTTTGTTTTTGTCCAGGTGATTCCTGGGGCCAGTGCCCCGTCCGTCCCCTTCCTCTCCTCCAGCCCAGGAAGCTGGTGTGTCCTTAGACGAGGGTCTTTCGCGATTATTGGCCTAAATCCGGGTTTTGAGGCAGAAACTCAGCTCTCAGAAGCAGCTACCATCCTCGGGAAGCGGGCCCTGAGTGGCCTCCCCTGACAGGTCCCCGGCTCCACCCGCCGGCCTTGCTGGCACTCCAAGGGACAGACAGCTGGCCCCGGACCACGGTGGCCCTCGGGCACCGGCCTGGCTCCAGCCGCCTCGTGCCCACCCCCCCCTGGCGCCTCGGGTGCTGCGGGCAGGGCCTGTCTCCTTGGAGGGGCGAGAGGGCTCGCCGCCCGGGCGCCCGGTGGCTTTTAAACGTAGACGTAGGAACCCCACATGGACGCACGGCCCCTTTTATGTGGTGAACGGGTTTGTCCTCCGTTTCTGTGGCCTTTTCAGGAGTCGTCTCCTCTGCTCAGAGGTGACCTCGTCCCTGACATGGAAGGGCTCCTGCTGGGTTCTCCAGAATCCCCACTGCGAGCCCTGCACCATTCCCGGGAGGGTGTGTGTGTGTGTGTGTGTGTGTGTGTGTGTGTGTGTGTTGTGTGTGCATGTACGTGTGTGTGTTGTGCATGTGTGGTGTGCGTGTTGTGCGTGTGGTGCGCGTGCATGTACGTGTGTGTTGTGTGTGCATGTGTGTGTTGTGCGTGTGTGATGTGCGTGTTGTGCGTGTTGTGCGTGTGCATGTACGTGTGTGTTGTGTGTGCATGTGCGTGTACGTGTGTGTTGTGCGTGTGTGGTGTGCGTGTTGTGCGTGTGCGTGTGTGCATGTACGTGTGTTGTGTGTGCGTGTGCGTGTGTGTGTTGTGCGCCTGTCTTGTGTTTACAAGAGGAAGCACCCCGTTTAGGTTTGTTTCCACACCGAAGCCCGGCGCTGAGGGAACATGGTGTGTTCGCGCCCCCTCGGTGTCAGCTGCCGCGCGGAGGCTGTACACTGTCTCCGACAGCTTTCCGAGTAGATTTCCACTCTGGTTACCTGGCAACGGCGCCTCCAGCACATGACGCAGCGGCCCCGCCGGATGGATCCGCAGGGTCCCGTGGAGAGGACGAGTAGGAGAGGCGAGGCACAGGCCGGCGGGGCTCCGTCCTGAGAAGCTGGGGCGCCGAGGAGACGACCGGACGGGGCTCCACGGGGCCCTGGTCTCGCTGGGTGTGTGCGTTGCTGTGTTGGCCACCCACCCGGCGAGGGAGGGCGTCCCCCAGCGGGGTGAGGTCACAGCATCCGCACTGGGGTCCTGCTTGGAGCTGTTGTGACCCGGCAGAGTCTGGTTTAGCTGCTGTGATGTGTTTTTTTAAAATATATTTTATTGATTTTTTACAGAGAGGAGGGGAGAGGGATAGAGAGTTAGAAACATCGATGAGAGAGAAACATCGATCAGCTGCCTCCGCATACCCCGCACTGGGGATGTGCCCGCAACCAAGGTACATGCCCTTGACTGGAATCGAACCCGGGACCTCGGAATCCACAGGCCGATGCTCTATCCATTGAGCCAAACCAGTCAGGGCTGTGATGTATTTTTTTAATGTGTTTTTATTGATTTCCGAGAGGAAGAGAGAGGGAGAGGGAGAGAAACATCAATGGTGAGACAATCGTGGATTGGCTGCCTCCTGCACGCCCCACACTGGGGATCGAGCCTGCAACCCAGGCCTGTGTCCTGACCGGGAATCGAACCCGGGACCCCTTCAGTCTACAGGCCGACACTCTATCCATTCAGCCAACCTGGCAGTGAGGGCGAGAATAGATTATTTTAGACCCGAGGAGGGCTTGACCCTGAGGGTTCCCGACGGGCGAGTGCCCTTGGCTCACGAACCTGCCCCCTGCACTGAACACTCTCAGATGCCCCCCGAGCAGATGGACGTCCTCCATGGCCGCTGGGGAAGCGCCTCGGAGGAAAACAAGGTCATGCGCGTCGGGGTAGGCACAGGCGTCAACAAAGAGCGGTTACATAACTTCTATTTATATCTCCGCTCGGAGTCGGCAGCAGGCGGGCGGGCGGGCGGGCGAGCGGGCGACGCCGGAGGGACTTAATGAGCTCGCGCTCCGCTCACCTTCCTGCGCTGGAAGGAGCCAGCTTGTGCTCAGGGACGTCAGCGAAGAATCCGGCTGCGGGTGGGCGGCCGGGGTAGGTGGACGGCCCGTTGCCATGGCGCCTCTAGAGCGCTCACCCCCTTCCCGGCTCCTTCCTTCCCCTTCTCTTCTCTCTGAGTCTGTGAGCGTCCTCGTTCCTCACACCGACTCTGAGTGCTCGGACCTGTCACCGGAAGCAGGACTCGCTCCTTCCCGCCGAGAGCCCGTGCTGTGTCCCCTCCCAGCCTCCCCTCCCAGCCTCCCCTCCCAGCCTCCCCTCCCAGCCTCCCCTCCCAGCCTCCAGCACTTCCTGGGAGTCTCTCGCCTCCCCCCAGACTCGGACTCCTCTCCATCGCAGCACCCACAGCAGGTGGATGCCATTGCCAGCGGGACCTACGGTGGCTGTGCCCCAGAAAAGCGCCATTGCCCAGCTGGCACGGCTCAGCGGGCAAGCATCAACCCATGAACCAGGAGGTCACAGTTCGAGTCCTGGTCAGGGCACGTGCCTGGGCTCAATCCCTAGTAGAGGGCGTGCAGGAGGCAGCCGATCCATGATGCTCTCTCATCGTTGATGTTTCTCTCTCTCGCTCCCTCTTCCCCTCTCCTTCTCTGTCTCTCTCTCTCTCTCTCCCTTCCTCTCTGAAATCAACAAAAAAATATTTTTTAAAAAGAAAGAAAAGTGCTGTTGTGCCCCACACACCGCCCTGGCACCTGTGCCCTGCGTGGGGAGTAGGGGTGGCTCGTCCGGCCCAGGAGGAGCTGGAGCCCCACGCAGGTGAAGGGGGATGTGCGCCCCCAGGCAGAGCTCCAGCGCTTGGCAGCTGTGTCACCTGAGGGCTGCAAGGTTGGAATGACTCAGCCTGCGTCTTTGAAGAAGTGGCTGCTCCGTCCAGTTCTCAGCAGGAACTGGAACTGCCTTTCTGGGAACCGCCCGTGGCAGCCCGCAGGCCGGACACCTGTGCCCTGGCTGCCCGGCTCACCCCGCCCCGCACGAACCCTCGAGTAGGGCGGTGACAAGGACGTTTTCTTAGAAAAGAAACAGTCGTTCCGTGAAGGTGGGCTTTTAGGAAACCACACCCACATCCCGGACCCCACGCCTGCCTGTTCTTCAAGCAGAAGCCTGTGGGGCGATTGCAGGCTGCGGCTTCCCCTTCGCTGTGCGAGACACCTGCATACAGTGCCCCGGTTCCAGACCAGCCCTGCTTGCTCTCTCTCACCTTCTGAGGAACCGGGGGACTTTCCCTGGGGACGCTGCCAGGCTGTTCTCACTAGAAACTGCCAGCCGCTCCAGTCCTGGCCTGGGGGCTTCTCAGGCACCTGGACACTGGCTCAGAGCCCGGCCTCGGACCCTGTCCGATGGGCACAGCCAGCTGGGTGCTCTGCCACTTGGGAGGGAGCCTATGGCCACGCTCCCGCAGTCCTCTGAGCTGGGCGCGAGCAGCGCTGCGAACACAGGCAGAGCGGATGCAGTCGGGTGGGACCCATGTGGGCCCTGCCCTCCAGGAGCTTATGGTCCAGCCGGCGAGATGGGTGCTAAACCCGTTACCCGTGAAACAAACAGCAGATTGGGAGAAGGGTGGGGGGCCTAGGAGGTCAGGAGAGCTGCTCCGGGGAGGTGCCATTTAAGCTGAGCCCTGGCCGTGGCGGGAGACAACTGCGTGGAGTGTGGAGGGTAGAGGACGGAAGGGTTGGCATGGGCCTGTGTGTTGGGAGCTAGAGGAGGCCAGCGTGCTCCTAGTGTGGCAGCTGGGGGTGGGTGGGTGCAATGGAAAGATGGCTGGGCCCAGGCAAGGTGTGCCATCAGGTGGGAGGCTAGAGTGGGTGACCACGGCCCCTGCCGGCCCCGAGTCAGTGCTACGAAAGGCACCGGGTTGGCTCGGGCTGTCACCGGCCTGACTACCATGACTGACACCAAAGCCATTGTCGTTCACCGAGCGGCACATCCACGGGGGACACTGCGAAACGCCACCCGCGCCCACTGCCCTCCACCGCGCTTATCTGCACCGCCCCCACTGTCAGGCCCCCGAGGGTTCCCTGCCAGCCAGAAGGAGGAGGGGCGGCAGGGATGGGAGCTTGACGCCCAGAACTGGCCCAGAACTCGGCCCTCGGGGCCCAGGCAGCTGGGTCTCCGTGGGGAAGGTGCCCCCGGGCCGACGGCTGGCCGGCCGTCAGCGTGTCCTTGCCCCCGGCGGCCAAGGCGTTCTTATTTTCCTTTGGATTTTCCGGTCAAGTGGGTGCTGCAGTCTGTTGTTTTCTACGGAGGCCTTTTATTGCACGTCTGCATTCCATCCCCAGGAAGAGACCCAGGCCTTGCCCTCGTGTGTTCGTCTTGCTCTTCATGGCCCGCGATGCCCACAGCGGCTGTCTCGGGAAGGTGCTCCCTGCACCCCCACGGGTGGTTATGCCTGTCGAGTTCTTCTCCTGCGGCTGTGCAGCGACACTGGGAGGGGTTGTGGGGGGAGAGGCAGGACAGGGAGCCCGAGGAGGGACAAACCCTGGATTGTGTGTGGGGAAGAAGAAGATGAGGAAGAGCAGTGAGGGGGGCAGAGGTCAGCACGTGCTGTGGGCAGGTGGGACGGGCATGAGCCAAGGAGCACGTGGGCCATTGGCGAGGAGAAGGGGCAGCAGAGGACGTGGCATGTCGGCCGCTAGGACGGCGGGGGCTCTGTGGGGGCTGCGGGGTCAGGCAAATGGCGGGGAGTGGTAAAGGTGTTGAGGGGCTTCGAGAAGCTGGAGATTGCCGTTTTTCCTGGGATTGCAAGCCAGGACCCCCTTCTGTGGGAAGCGCCTTTCTCCGGAAGAAGAGGGTGTGGGCTGGCAGAGCCCCCACGGGAAGAGCAGCATACGGCTGGGAGCTCTGCTTTGTTCCCGGGAAGTGGCCGTGTTGTGTTTCTATGTAAATAGCTCACAACAGGGCGGTGTTTGCGAAGGGGTGAGGCGCAGGCGAAGGAGTCCACGGAGCTGAGGCACCCACCGTGGGTGCGGCGCTTTCATGGCAACAGTTGGTCCAAACACAAACACGCGCGTATCCGGGAGGAAGGCGACCCTGATGCTGAGCGTCTATGTCTCCACACCCGCCCTGTCCCCCCAGGCCTGCCCTGGGTGCCCCTCTTTCTTGAAGATTCCAGGCTCACTCGCCAGCCCTGGGTTCTAGGATGCGTCTCTGTGGCGCTGCCGGGCACGCTGACTCACCCTCGTCCGTCTCACTTGGGGACGTGTCACCCTGACCTGGTATGGAGGCAGCCCACAGGGACAGGGAGCGCGTCTTATCTGCAAACGCCCACAGGGCTGTGCACACAGGGGGGGCACATCGAAGTCCTTAAACAGATGGCTGCCCCTGCAGTAATCACCAGTCGATAGATGTTAGCCCTGGCCGGTTTGGCTCAGTGGTTGGAGCGTTGGCACAAGGACCCAAGGGTTACAAGTTCAGTTCCAGTCCAGGGCACATGCCTTGGGTGCAGGCCTGATCCCCAGCCCAGGGTCAGGGCACAGGCAGGAGGCAACCAGTCGATGTTTCTATCTCTCCTCCCTGCCCCCCCCCACACACACACAAAATCAATGGAGAAATATCCTCGGGTGAGGATTCACACTCGCACAGATGCCTGTTGTTCTCCCCGTTAGTGGCGTGGTTCCGTGCATGTGCGGGGGGCTGTTCACGGTTGGCTGAAATCTGCCCGCCACACCTTCCTCAGCTGCTTCCCTCGCTCGTGCGCCCACACCAGCCAAGGCTCCCAGGCTCTGCAGGGACCTCAGGCCGAGGATCCGGACCTCCACCGGGCACGGGGCGGTGTGTGACCTCGGTTCCGCTCAGGCCGCGAGGGAGGTCGCGTGGCTGGCGGGGATCGCCGCACGGTTTTGGTGTCTCGGGTGGGACCCGCGGACGGGGCCGGCTGTCTCGGTGCTGAGAACGTGCGGGTTCCCCGGCAGCATTCCTTCTTCTGCCGGCTGACGGAGGACAAGAAGTCGGAGCGGTTCTTCAAGGTCTTCTATGACCGCATGAAGGTGGCCCAGCAGGAAATCAAGGCCACGGTGACCGTGAACACGAGCGACCTGGGAAACAAGAAGAAGGACGACGAGACCGACAGGGACGCCCCGTCCCGGAAAAAAGGTAAACGCGCCCCTGCCCCCGCCACCCCGCGGCCCGCAGCTCCCTGTCGGCTGGTCCGTGCAGCTCGCAGATGGCCCTTCCCTCCGTCCTTCCCTCCGTCCTTCCGCGGCTTCCAAACTCCAGGGCGGACGCGGGCTGGGCTTTGGGAAGCAGAAGACGAATCCGGGGAGCACGAAGCTCTTCCTGTGCAACCGGGGCAGAGCTCCTGCCGCCTGGGAGGGGCTTCCTGTGTAATAAGCCCACAGACGTTCTTCGGGGCCAGACTCCAGGTTTTATTGGCGGGAAACCCACTCGTAATCTTTTCCTGTAACTTTCCGTGTCACGTTAGAGAACGTGGAGGGTTTAGAATGGGGCGCAGCGTCTCTGGCAGGCGGACCCCCCCCCCTTGTCTTCCGAGTCACTCGCGTGTTTCTGAAGCGTTTTGTCCATCCCCTCCGTTAAAGGGAAGTGATGCCTGGGAGAGGGGAGACCCCGGGGTCGAGTTGATGGCCATGAGCCCCTCGGGCCTTGCTTTCAGGGTTATGACTGACTGGGTCTCGCAGCCACAGCACATCCGGCCTCCACGGGCTTGTTGCTGTTGGGCTGTGCTGTGTGCTGTGGGATGTTTAGTGGCGGGTGTGGCCTCTGCACAGCAGATGCCTGCAGCCCACCCCAACCCCAACCAAAATGCCTCTCGATGTTGCAAGCTGTGCCCTGGCTGGGACGAGGGCAAGGTCACCCCGGGGGACACCTGCTGGTCTAGAACGGAGAGAGAGAAGACAAGGATGGCTCCATCCCCTGAGGCCTCCTGGGACCCAGCACAGATCAGTCCTTTACACGTGTCACTTGTTTAGAACCCCAGTCAACCCTGTAAAATAGGTAAATTGTTGTCCCCATTTTACAGATGAGGAAGCTGAGGCCCGAGGCCTAGATCCGGGGCCTGACAGCCTGTAGTCAGGCCTTCCTCTCACACACTCAAGCGTGGATGAGGTCAGAGCGCGAGCAGGCGGGCATGCCGGCTCCGTTCCCATCCTTCCTGGGGACGAGAGAAGGCGGGATCCTCAGAAGGTTTGGCCACCGTGAGGCCCCGGGGGTCCGAGGGCTGCGTGCCGGGCGTCACCCCTGGAGTGGCAGGTGGCATCCTGAGACGCACAGCGCTGACAGGCTCCCGTTTGCCTCGCAGCCAAAGAGCCCTCGACGCAGATCACGGAGGAGGCCCGAGACCAGCTCCTGGAGGCCTCGGCCGCCACCAGGAAGGCCTTCACCGCTTTCCGGAGAGAGGCTGACCCCGACGACCACTACCAGTCCGGGGAGGGTGCGCAGGCCGCGGCCGACAAGCCCAAGGACGAGCTGGAGATGAGCGCGGTCATCACCATCATGCAGCCCATCCTGCGCTTCCTGCAGCTGCTGTGTGAGAACCACAACCGGGACCTGCAGGTGAGGCCCAGAGGGAGGGGGTCCCAGGGGGCGGGTGAGGCCTGGGGCCTGCAGGTGAGGTCTGGGGTGGGGAGGCCAGAGGTGGAAAGGCCTGGGGGCAGGTGAGGCCCGGGGATATGGTCGCATGGCACGCCTGACACTCAGCTCCTGCCCGCAGCCAGGGTCCTTGCTGGAAGGATTCTGTGTCTGGGTGATGACACGGTTCTGTCTGTCCTCCCCACCATCAGGGAGCGTCCCTCGCCATGCTCTCTGCGCAGTTAAGTGTGTGTATCCGGGACCTGCCTGTGTGCTGCGTAATAGGTGCACAGGAGGCACGCGAGGGGGGGTAGAGAACACACCAGCCTTCCAGCATCCGCTGCGTGGCGAGCCCTGCTTGCTGGGGAGTGAGTGGCTGCGCGGTGTTCCGGAATTCTGCACGGATCCGTGCCCAGCAGCGTCGGTGGAACTGAGCACTGTGATGTCCTTCGTTCCCCTTCCTGCCGTCGTGCGAGTGGTCTCGAGGCCTAGGGCACTTGGCACCCCTGACGCGGTGTCGCCTCAGCTGTGACACTCCACTCGTAGAGAGGGGCTGAGTGCGGGGACACAGGGAGGCGTGCGGAGCTGGGCCTCGGACCCAAGCCGTCCGCCGACAGGGCCTGAGCTCTCCCTCATGGTGTCCCCGCCAGCAAAGGCTCCTGGGAAGGCCATGGTGGGCCCCGGGGCGCCCCTGCTCCTGCTGACAGCACCCACCAGCCTTGGCGGTGCCCCAGGTGCTGCTGGCTCCCGGGAAACAGCGCTGTCCGCCCAAAAGGGGTGAGGATGAGCAGGGAAAGGTGCTGGACGATGACTCCTAAAGTAGCCAGGTGGGCGGCCGTGCCTGTGTTCTTAGGGGAGGAGGGTGTGGACAGGAAGTACGCCCTGTGCAGACGTCCGGGGCGGCCCATGGAAAGCACCCACCTCAGCACAGCCCACCTGCCCCAGGTATTCCGCGCCCCTACACCCCCCCCCCCCCCCCCCCCCCCCCCCCCCCCCCCCCCCCCCCCCCCCCCGCCCCAGGCCTGAACGATAGCTCCATGTTTGGTCCCTTTCGGGAGCAGAGCGTGAGGCGCTGAGGTCCAGGGGCTGGGGGAGGTGGGGAATTTGATGATGAGTCAACCGTTCAGCTTGGGTGCCAGCTTTTAATGTGGGCCTTTACCAACATTTTAATTATTCAAGAAATGAGTGCCTGAGTCTATGCTGGCTGTAAAGGTTCAGATGAAAGTAAGTGTGAGTTAGAACAAACTGTCCCTCTCCCCATTCCTCCCCCTCCACCCAGAGAAACGTCGTGGGTGTGGGCTGCGGCCTCCAGGCCTCCTCCCGTGTCGAGTTTGGATGCAGCGTTGCCTCTGCCTTTGGGTTTTGACTGAGGTATATCCCAGAGGTCTTTCCCTCCAGCCCACGTGGACCTGCCTCCGGGTTTCTATTTGTCCCTAAGTGATGTGGATGCATTGTAGCTACTCCCCAGCTGCCGGGCATTCGGGCTGCATTCGGGCTGCTTCCGCACCTTCCCTGTGACAGACAGGGCTGTGTGACCAGCGGCCAATGTTTCTTGGTCAGAGGCTGCATTTGCCTTATCTCTTCATTGTATCTCTTTGTAGCACCCGTTCTCCACAGTAAGTGCAGGAAACTTTCATAGCTTCGAGCAAAAGAATACTTGTGGTTAATTTTTGCTTCTCTCTTAGAAGAGATTGATGGAATCTCTGACAAAAATCTCCTCTTCATCAAAACAGGCCGCTGTGGAAGGCGGTTGGACGTGGCTCGTGTTGAGTTGAGGAAGTTCAGTGTCTCTTGCTAACACTACTTCCTAATCTACCTGCAGAGTGCACTGGGCACCCGCTCACCAGCACATACACTCCACCCACACTCACTCACTCACACTCACCCCCCTTGATCCGTGGACCCCCAGGTCCCCGCAGCGCTCTGGGCACTC
>PVJC01016425.1:0-33742 GCA_004026665.1 Murina feae | reverse complement strand
CTCTGACCAACACTTGCCAGCCACATAACGCAGGATTTTCTCTTGGATGTCTAACGTGGTCAGCAAACAGCTATCAAAGGCCCCAGGGATGTACACGTGCCGTGTAAATTAACAAAAGTTGCGGTGCAGAAGGCCAAATCACTAAAACCATGGAAATTCATGAATGCAAGTGGGGGCAGCCATGGGGTCAAAGGAGGCAGGGAATTCAAGGTCTGCATTCTGAGCACTTTAGCACACTGCTTAAATATTCTCATATTATCTTGTTTACTTTCTTCATTCGATTTTTCCCATCTCTCTATGATCAGCTTATATAGTATTTTCAAATGTCTAATATCAATAAAACTATCATGCTTTTGATTTAAAGGTCACAGATAAGAGCTCTCTGTGGCTCCAATGCTGACAGACATTAGAAGTATTTAAAGCAAACATCATGGGAATAATGTTGGACAGACCTCCGTCATACAAAATAGAAAGAGCCTCTTCCCAGCATCTCTCTTCACCAAGAGGAGCCCTCACTATGATGTCATTGTGTACTACAGTGGGCTGTTCACAGGATGTCTAACTGCAGGTCATTTCATGTGAGCCACCCTGTAGTAAGTTTGATGAAAAAGAGACTTGCCAGTGGTCACACAGGTAAGCAAAGATTCTAGGATTAAAATCAGCTCACAAAAGGAGACATATGTACTACTATTTGTAATACTTTAAACAATAAAAAAACATCAGCTCACAGTCTAGATTCTATTATACTATACTACTTCAAAGTCTTTGAACTTCCTAAGATATAAGGCAGTGAGAAATCGTTCTAGGGTCTGTGATAAGGATGAGGTCTCCAAAAGGCTTTCTGATATTATCTTTAAAATAGGAATCATGTAGCTGTATATCATGATTGATATTGTGACAGAAAATTAATTCTGTGAGTATTGGGAAGCTTTCAGCTGAGGTTTCACTGCCCAGCAGTGTGAGCACTTGTCAAGTCACTTAAGACACGTCACACAATTTCAGGCCTCCCTATTGAGGTCACACAATTTCAGGCCTCCCTATTGAGGACCCTGCCCACTAAAAGAATCCTGAGATACCGCTCCTCACTTGTCTGCTTGGTCAACTTGGTGCCCGGAGAGCCACTAAATCACCTTGCATTTAGCCATAACAGTGATTATGTTGCACAACTTCTCAGGAAGTAGCAAGGCATTTGGCTTTATGAACATGGAGGAAATTGAATCATGATGATGGAAAAGCAGGATTAGAATCTGATGCTCCCTGTAATGACCTCGATCCCTCTTGCCTTCCATCACATCTTATCATCCTGTTCGCATGCTGGAAAGGATAAAGGCATTATTGCCCATGAAACAGAGGGGGACTGGAGATGTTTTCTCAAGTAAGAACTTCATTTTTGTCAGGCCTGAATAATTTTGTGGACTTTTCTAAAAATCATCTGTGATGGATTTCACACATAGGATGTCCCTCAAAAAATGTATACACATGCTTTGAATAATTATAAAGGCAGTGTTTATTAAAATACATTTTATTTTCAAAATTGAGCTCTCAGCTGTTTAAGTATGTCTACATTTTTTTGGGAGACATCCTGTAGAGCCTTGGGACCTTTTCTTGAGTTTTTAGTATTTGCATATTTGGAGGGTGGGTAGTGTTCCAACTCCCACTCCCAGATCCACAGACTGGTCATTAAGAAGAGGGTACTTCCCTACCCGGTTTGGCTCAGTGGATAGAGCGTCGGCCTGCGGACTGAAGGGTCTCAGGTTCGATTCTGGTCAAGGGCATGTACCTTGGTTGTGGGTACATCACCAGTGAGGGGTGTGCAAGAGGCAGCTGATCAATGTTTTTCTCCCATCGATGTTTCTAACTCTTTGTCCCTCTCCCTTCCTCTCTGCAACAATAATCAATAAAATATATATTAAAAAATAATAAATAAATAAAAAAGAAGAGGGCACCATCTATAACATCACAAGGAAACACACATTCCCTGGGTCCTATTTTGCTGGTGAGCTGGCACCTGTCCAGCAAATAATCATCTCTATGGCAACGTAGATTCTAAGCCCACTTCCACCTCTTCTCCCATCACGTTTTGTTATCTGTTCATATCATAATAGTGGAGATCTCAGCATAGCCAAAAGACAGGCACTTGAAAAAAATAAAATCATGGCCAGAAGGAAAAAAGCCTTTGTCTCACTTAAAAATACCACTAAAATAGCAGGTTTGAAACACAAATTAACTTTCTTGAACTCAAAACTTGAAGATTACACACACTCAGGAAACGACCCATTAAGACAAAGTGCTACATACTTCTAGGAGCTGGTGTCTCTGGACAGATACTTAAACTTTATTTCAGTTTCTGGAATAGTGTGACAATGTCAAGCCATTCTGTAGCTGAGCACAGGTGTTCAGAATCCCTCCTCCCCCATAGAGACCACAGGCGTTTACTTAGGAGACTGGCAAGCTACATTCAAAACCGAACATCATTCCTGCTCGCGAAAGCTCACGTTCCCTCCGAGAGCATGTCTACCCAAAGGCGACTTTTGCTTAACCACGTTGTCATTTTAGACCCAAATGTGAGTTCCTCCTTCTCCTTTCTCTTTCCTTTTTCTTCCTCAACTCTGCACAGCCAACCAAGGGAGAAACAGGAAGAGAAGAGTGTGTCTGAGAGCAGTAAGAAAATTTAAGGTTGCCACCGGTCTGCATGCTTTTGGGTGAGGAATGCCCAAGAACCACCACCAAGGGTGACTAATGCCAGGCACCCTAACTCCCTGGAGGCAGCTATACTCTGGAACTATGGCAATCAGGGTTGGCTTGCACCAGAAATGACATGGTTCTTCTAGCTGCTCAGCTAAACTCTCTTGTCCTCCTTTTGGCCTGTAAGGGTTACCTAATAATAAAGCCTTATTAGGACAAAAAATAAGGACAAGCAAAAAGAGGTTGGAAATCTGGAAGTTTCCTTTCACCTTCCCAGGCCACCAGATGGTGGCTGCACTGGACATTGGCCACTAGCTCTAAGCCCAGGAGCCTTTTGACGCCTCAGTCCTAGGTTTGGCTTCCTTAACACCCAAGTGTCCTTTCTTGGTTGTTTTTGTCTTTGCTTTTCATCTTCGCTAATCCCAGCCTTTCCTCTCCACACCAGACTTCTGGGTTCCCATGCCCCTCAGAGACCACAAATGCTTTCATGGAGGCTGCCGGCCTTGGCCAATGACTCAGTGACAATGCGAACTACTCTGCTGCAACAGGAGCTTTCCAATTCTCTGACAGAAGTGGTCACAACATGGATATACTGAGGAAGAGACAGTTCCAGCCTCACTCCTTTCCATGAATTCATCCTGTCTTCACACAGAGAACCTGAGGTTGTCTGATGTACATGAATTAGCAAGTATGTTTCCAACACACCCTCCCCTTCTCTACACAGGTAACTAAGGAAATAGAAACAAACATAAAAAGACCACCATCACCATCACCATCACCATCACCTCCACCATAATCACCACCACCATTACCACCATCACCACATCACCATTACTATCACCACCATCACCACCATCATCACGCACCATCACCACCACATCACCATTACCAGCACCACCAGCACCAGCCCCACCACCACCATCACCACCATCATCACCACGAGCACCACCCCACCACCACCCTTAAATCTCATTAGTGATGACCAGTCCCCGCCCCCCAGGAAATGTTGGGGTTGCTGTAGTTGGCTTTATGGGGAGGTTTCTGAGGAAGTTGGGTGCTTTGCATTTGCTAGAGGCTGTTTGACGTGGCCGAGATTCCCCAGGGTGGCACTGGGTAAGCATAAGGTTTCAGAACCGCTACCTGCCTGCCAGTTACTTGTTGCTGGGAGCCCTGGGGTCAGGATAAGCGAACCTCCAAGCCCATGTCTAGAGAGGCAGAAGGAGAGGAAAAGGCGCTAGGGGAGAGTGTGGGGTCGTCTAGTCCAGAGAGGTGGAGGAAAGCAGGGGTCAGGGAACAGAGCCCAGGACCAGCGTGGAGAGCAGGCGCGATTACTGGAGCGCAGGCTTCCGGATGGAAAGCGGGAGGCTGGGCAGAAGGGAAAAGAAACAATCGCTGCAGAGCAGGAGGAGGACTGAGAAAATTCAGAAGAGCCACAAGAGATTCAGGCACTGCTTGCTGAATCTCGGTTTAAAGTCCCCCACCTGGCCAGCCAGTTTGGCTCGGTGGATAGAGCGTCAGCCTGAGGACTGAAGGGTCCCAGGTTCGATTCCGGTTAAGGGCATAAATGCCTAGGTATCCCCAGTGGAGGCGTGCAGGAGGCAGCCAATCAATGGTTCTCATCATTGATGTTTCTATCTTTCTCTCCCTCTTCCTTCCTCTCTGAAATCAATAAAAATATATTAAAAAAATAAAAATAAAGTCCCCCACCTGCGGCTTTACGAGGCGCAAAGGCGCAGCCTAGGTTCGCGCCGGGCTGGACCAGGGGTCCGAGACGCTGTCCGGGACCGGCTTCCTGAAGGTGTCGGGAGAGACGGTGCAGGGGAAGCAGGTGTTGGGTGGGTGTGGAGGGAAGGCGATCTTCGCGTGGCGTTGGGCGCTTCGAGAGCTGCGCGCTGGCTCGGGGGCCCTGGGGAAGAGGGCAGACCCAGGGGCCAGCCCTTGCCTGACGGCTTGCCAGGACGGGAAAGGATGGGGAGTTCTGGGAGAAAGGGTTGGTGTTTGGGTAGAAAGATCGGAGCAAACCCAGCCCCCACGGCCGGGACCCAGAGACGCTGAGAGGGGAGCCGGTCCCCAGCACTGACCGGTCCTGCCCAGGGCTCGCGCGCGTCGGACACTCACCCACCGCCCAGTGGTTGCCGCGCGGGTACATCTTGGCCAGCACGGTCTCTCGGGCCGCCGGCACCGGGGCGGCGGATGCCCGGGGCGCCTGGCAGAGGACCAGCGCCAGCAGGACGAGCGGCAGCTCCCGGCAGCGCATGGTCCCGACCGGCAGCTCCCGGCGCGCGCCCAGAGCTGGGCGGAGGGTGCGCTTTCCCAGCAGAGGAGCGACCGCAGGACCTGGACCTCGGGGAGCTCCGCCGTCGTCCGCGCCACTGCAGCCGCCTCGCCAAGCCCCGACTTTATATGGGAGCCCGGTGGGGGGGGGGGGGTCGGGGGCTCCTCCACCGCGGACCCGAGCGCTCTGACGTCTCCCTAGAGCGAGCCCAGGCGCCTAGACAACGGTCCGCGAAAACCATCCATCTTCCCACGGGTAATGAAAAGCATGATGCACACTGTCCCTCTCCCTTTCCCTCGTGGTCCCGGCCGCTTTCCTCACGCGGGATGAAATCTTCTCATCCCCGACGCCTTCGCTCCAGCACAATGCAGACAACTCCCTCCCCAGCCTTACCTGGGTGCCTCCCGCCTTAGCTGCCTTCCGATGCTGCAAGAGGGAGCGGCGGCCCGTGCGAAGAAGGAGCAAACAGGAAATATTGCTTTAGGTTCAACTTTGCTGGAAGGGGAATGGAACCGGGATTGCAAGGACTTCTGATCCTCAGACCTCTCCCACTCCGTGGACCACCTCCTTCCCTCCCCCAGTCCCAGCCCACAGACCTACAGACCCTTGTCTCCCCTCCCCCCAGCCCTTCTCACCACCACCACCAGCAGCAGCAGCAATACCCTCACCCCAGCGGGGTGTTCAGGGCGCCCCTGAGATGGGGGATGGGGCAGGAAGAATCTGCTCAGTGAGCAGTTGTACTACACACCCGGCCCCTTTCACAAACACGCAGCTTCCACATACTAGATGAAGCTTTCATGTTAGTTTCCCAGGCTGTGTCTCCCAGAAAACTCCAGCTGTCCCTAAAGTGTTACCCACAGCCTCTCCAGAGTCGCCCTTTCCTCTGTTCCTTCTGCTCCCAGATGTGGAGAATGGCCGTAGGCCCACTCCCTGGGTTCTGGATGGCATGGATACAGAGGGAATGGGAACCACAGCAGTGCCACCGTTAACAGAAACTGGCAGGACGCTGTGGCCGCCTTCAGGCTGCCAGAGCTGGGGGAGTGTTTGTGTGTTCCTGCAGGCCTCTTCCTCACCATTTCTGGTGCACTGTCTTGCTGGTAGGTCCCTGGTATTGCATGCATGTCCGTACTGGTGGTGAGACCAATTAAGCTGAAATCGTAGTTTTCTCAGAATACCTGGTGATTCAAATGCATCTGTGCCATTCTTAGATGAGTATATGTGCACCTTACATCACTGAATATTCTTGGCCTCATTTTTTAAAATATGCTTTTATTGACTTCAGAGAGAGGAAAGGAGAGAAACATCAGTCACGAGTGAGAATCATTGTTTTGCTGCCTCCTGCACACCCCCGGCATGTACCTTGTCCAGGAATTGAACCTCAACCACTGAGCCACACCAGCTGGGTCCTTGGCCTCATTAATTTGACCCAGCCACCAGGTTAGAGATTTCTCAGCAGCTTATAGTAAATCCAGACTGTCCCATTCCACAGGGCACGGGGCAGGGCAGTGTTTCCTTAGTAGAAGCGGGCAGGTGGGCACCTGAACGTCTCATTCATGCACCATGGCCCTTCTCCCAGATCCTCAGGCACATGTTGTTTTGTGACTGATATTCTATGATTTGGGCTGTGTCTTTTTTGCTCAGTGATTCCCAGACATTTCAGCATGAAGGGCATTTTTTATGTCTCCCATGGAATTCAGCTTGGACTTTTTAAAATTGAATTTACTAGAGATCCGATGCACAAAATACATTGGGTAGAGAGGAGGGGAGTCCCTCAGCCCGGCCTGTGCCCTCTCACAATCCGGGACCCCTTGCTCCTAACCGCCCACCTGCTTGCTCCTTACCACTTGACTTGTCTCTCCTTAGTGCTGCCGGGGAGGTGGGAGAGGCTCCCACCACCACCACTGGGCTTGCCAGCGGTGAGCCTGGCTTCTGGCTGAGCAGCGCTCCAGCTGTGGGAGTGCATTGATCACCAGGGGGCAGCTCCTACATTGAGCATCTGCCCCCTGGTGATCAGTGAACATCATATCAACCAGTCATTCTGGTCATTCCTTCATAAAGGTCGATGGGCTTTTATTATATAGACTAGGGGCCCAGTGTATGCATCTGTACACCTTCAAAGAACTGTAGGCCCTGAGGCGGTGGTGGGCACAGGGGCAGGCCTCAGCTTATCCTCTGCGCCCCCTCCCAGCCCCTTCCACTGCGGCTTCTGGTCCCCTGTCTGCTGACAGCCCTGCTTCCACTGCTGCTTCTCCCACACACTGATGGTGCTGGCCCTGCTCACACCCACTGACGGTGTGAAGAGATTGGGCCAGCGCCAACAGCAGGTGTGAGCAAGGCCAATGTAAGCTGCTTCTGCTGCCCCAATCGCCCCTCAGGAGCAGGGACGGTGGAGAAGCCCTCAGGGGCAATCAAAATCAGTGCCAGGCAGCAGCAGCAGGTGCAAGAGGCAGCTGCCAGTCCGATTGACCCTCAGGAACAGGGGGAGGTAGAGAAGCCCTGAGGGGCAATCAGGGCCAACAGCCACCACTTGCACCCGCTGATCGTACTGGGCAATCAGGGCCAGCGCTAGGCGCTGGCAGCAGGTGCAAGTGCCAGACAGGACTGCAGCACATGGGAGCAAAGAATTTTCAGTAACCACCAGAAGCTTGCCCTGATGAGAGTGACTGGCACCCCACCTTGGTCTGGCACCCCTGCTCACCTGCTCCACCAACCTGCCACAGCTGATGCCTGCCATGTTCCATGTGAATCCCCTGGTGGTCATCGTATATCATAGCAACCACTGTTAGGTTGTTCGGTTGTTCCACCGTTCAGTCTATTTGCATATTAGGGTTTTATATATATAAGATCAGGGTGACATTGATTAGAGGTTGGACTTTTTACTGTGAAGCAGGCCATACTGTTTAGATTTCCCATTTTTGTTCATCAAAGACATAAGAAACTATCCTTCAGTTTCTACTTAGGTTGAAATAACCAGTATTAGCATAGAGAGTTGATTTACATAATTGCAGCTTAAATCCATGAAACATTGCATTTTAGTTCATCTTTTCAGGCTTCATCAAGAGTACATGTATGTTTTCAGGGTGGCTTTTTAATGTGTGGAAAATAACTCGCATATCTCTATCATTTCCCAAAGGTGATCCCAGGTTGGGAGTCATTTTTGCTGTAACTGGTTATTTATATGCTGGTGCCTGGGGAGCTTTGAGGGCAGGTCTTGCTGCAGTGAGAGGCCCCATGTCCAGGCCAGGACAAAGAAGCAGGCTGAGAGGGGCAATTAGGGAGATGACAGGGAGGCAGTAGTGTCCTGCATACATGTGGTTCTAATCCTGCTTCTGCCATGAGGAGCTACTCTGTGACCTCAGGCCAGTCACTCAGCAACTACGAGCTACTTTTTATTCTAATGAATAAGAATAGAGAGCTATAATAAAGGCAAGCTAATTTTTGTCTTAGATTATGAGTTTGAAGATGGCATAATTTTATTGATCAGTGCCTACTCCAATGCCACATGCTATTTTGAGGATAATCATACAAATACTAGCTGCTGCTTAGCATCTATTATGCACTAAACATGGCACATGGTTGTACCCACATTTGCTCATGTAATCCTCACAGCTTCCCTATGAAGATGTAATTTATCCCATTTTATAAAGAGAAACTGGGGCTCTGAAAGGTTGGAAAACTTACCCAATGCCCAGATAGGAATAGGCAGAGACCAGAGGTGCCCTCAGATCCATCTGATTGTTGGGCTCTGAGTGTGGTAAATCTGGAGAAAATGAAGTCCTTTGTAGTTCCAGGAATTTTCTAAGGGTTGGTACATTTCATCACCCAGAAGGCATGAAAAGTATATTAAAAGAATCAGGGACAATTTTTAGAGGACTTTGGGTGAGATCTCACTGTGGATTCCTCTGCATGTTTTCAACTATTCTCCTCCCACTCCTCACCCAACCCTGTCTAGATTTGTGCACTTGCTGCCAACTTCCATGTGGAAGTAGGTGGAAGTGGTGGGAACCCATATATTTGCTTTTTGGAGAATAACAGCCTCATAGTTTGGGCTATAGTAGGGATACTCAGAGTCTCAAAATATAGCTCTCGATGTCTGAAACTGAAAAATATTTCTGAGACGTGTGCACTTGAATAGCCTACTGATAATCCTCCTTGAAATCTGGATATTCCTGGCATTTCATCAATTACCTCTGTGGTCTTTTGAATTACTGGACCGATTGAAGGGTGATTACCCAACTCCAGAATCACAGTTTACCTTCTCCAGGGTGTTTTAAGAGACATGTTTAGGTTCAAAGTAAGGAGGAGTTTTAGAGTGTTCTCTAAAGATGTGTAGGAGTGAGTTCCCCAGCACTGGAGATATTCCTCACTGTTTGTATTTGGAGGCTGGATAATTCGTTGGTGTGGGGTCTGTTCTGGGCATTGTAAGATGTTTGGCAGCACCCGGCCTCTCCCCAATAGATGCTAATAGCCTCCCTCCCTCAGTTGTGACCGCTCAGATGTCTGCAGACATTGCTAATATCCTCTTGGAATCACCCCATGTAGGAACCTCTGGTCTAATCTAACTGCTCATCCCCTTTAGCTACTTCCATACTCAGTTTTCCTTGTGTCCACCTTGAATATCTTCAGTGCTGGGGAACTCACTCCTTCTCATCTTTAGAGAACACTCATGTTCTAAAACTCTTCCTTACTTTGAACCTAAATATGTCTCTCTAGCTTTCCCCCAACATGTGGTCTTATTCTGCCCTGCCCGGTCCTTCTGATTCTCCTTCAAGTGTTTACAGACCATCATGCCTCCCTGAATTTTCTCTATAATTCCTCAAATGCAATGGTTGCTCCTTCCCTCCCCATGCTGACTGGTCTGAACATCCTCCACTATAACTGTGTCCCCTTCAAAGTGGTGAAAGTGAGAGACAGGTGCTAAGTCTGACCACAAAGGAATCACTTCCTTGGACCACCCCCAGAGGGAGCTGAACTTCAGTCAAGGGATCTGGTGAGCAAGGGGCACTATTTTCTAGAACTTTCCACAGTTATATGCCTCTGTCACTGTACCAGCAGCCACCTGCACCAGGTCAAACCTGCCTGGAAGCTGGGAGGCTTCAGATGTTATTCCCACCACTCAGGTAAGCATCCAGGTGAGCACTGCGGCAGCAGGAGGGCCGGGACAGGGCAGGTGATGGGGCTGCAGGGTTCTGGGCCTGAGCAACTCTGGTTCTTTCTTCTAAGAACCTGTCTACAGAGGCTGTCCTCCTTATCCTGCCTCTTTCCTGGGATATTTGTAAGGACAAAAATGAAAAAGACTATGAATGTGAAACCACTGTATGGATTCTATGTGAAGAGCTGATTGCACAACTGTAACCATGATTATCTCCGAATTATCCCCATTTCCTGGCAGCTGACGTCTCCTGGCTATGGTCTCTCAACTCTAGCCAGGCCAAGCTGCAACCGACTTTAGTAGTGAGTTTCTAAGAAAAAAAAAATTTATGCAAAAAAGAAATCTCTGAAATACCATTAGTTTAATCTGATTTGTCTTATCAAATTAAAATACTGTACATCAATCCATCTCTCTCATGGTCCTTCACGATGGCGCCTAGCACTGTGGCACCTAGGTATTCAGACTGGTATATTGCATTACAGCAGAAACAAAGGCGGCTGGTGGGTCATGTACACACACTGAGTCTCACAGCACAGCATCCTGGGAATGTTGGACTCCTCCATGGGTGTCGAGGAGTCCTGCAGAGGGAGAGCTTCCCAGAAACTGTTCCTACAGATTTGTGATTTACCTTCACTTAGGAACACTCAACTGAAAGTGAACAGGAGGAAGTTCAGACTTCCAGCAGTTCTCAACCTGCGGGTCTCGACCCTTCGGAGGTCAAATGACCCTTCCACAGGGGTCGCCTAAGACCACCCTGCATATCAGATATTTCCATTACAACTCACAGCAGTAGCAACATTACAGTTATGAAGTAGCAACGAAAATAATTTTATGGTTGGGTCACAACATGAGGAACTATATTTAAAGGGCCAGAAAGTTGAGAACCACTGCTTTAGCCAGAGCACATCAGCTGCTCAGGTCATGGCACTACAAGAATCTGGGTGATTGGTTGCAGGGAAGAGGGAAGGCTGTTGTAGATACATTTAGGTGCCTACCCAGTACCCACTTCTCCTTGGAAGGTTGGCTTGATAACGTAGCATCTTGAGTTTTAAGGAGATTTTGTAGCAGGAAGTGGTAGGGTACCGCTCATCTGCCATCACCCCAACCTCTCCCAGTGCTATCAGATTACTAGGACGTCAAGTGTAATCAAACCCAACCACGTAATAGTTTCCTCTTTCTCATTAAATTTCATCTTATTTAGTTCTGAGGTTCTAAAATGTCCAGGTCCTTTGGTAATTTTAACTTTAATTTATCTTCTGTATTTGCCATTTCTCACTCATTTTCCATTTTCTGCAAATTTAATCTAAGTCAAATTTACTTTCTCCTCTGGATTGTTAATGAGCACCATATATTGGATAATATGGTTTCCTGTACCGAGTCCTACGGGATCCTTCTTGATTCTTCTTCCCATTCCAATCTAATTTAAGATGCCACTAATTATTACTTGTACTGACCATTTGGCAACAAAACCCCAAACTACATTACCGTCAAGTCTTCCAGACCCTACGTTTTTAATTGCTCTATGAATTGCTTGGGTCAGAGGTTTCACATCAAGTACATGTTTAAATCAATTCTCCTGTGGTGTTTCAAGTCTGTAATTGTGTTCAAAAATGGCTGTGCCGGTATTAGGGAGAATAATTGAGGCCTTTGAATCTGCCTAGCTTGTTGCTCATTAGATTCTCTTTCACCATATGTGGACAGATCAATTTTCTTATTGAATTTCTTACGTTCTTACCTGGAAGGACAGGCAGACCATGAGAACACTCACTTCCTGAGTCATCATGTTGACGGATATTCCGTTGCTTCCAGAATTTGGAACCATCCCAGATCCCAAGTTTGTGGATCTCTCCATGGTGTATACAATGGCTTTGAGTGCCCTGAAAGCCTGACATGTCCTCCATTCCTGTTTAAGCCCTGGACTTTAATTACTCTTTAGTTAGTAGCCAGTCATTAGATTATCTTTTAATCCAGTGTTTCTCACTCTTGGCCAATTTTTCCCCAACCTCTCACCTCCTCACCCCAGCCCCAGCCCCAGGACATTTGGCAATGCCTAGAGACACTTTTTGGTTGGGTAGAGGTCGGAATCTGGCTAATTGTCTTACAATGCATAGGACTAGCCAACAAAAGATTTTATGGTCCCAAATGTCAATAGGTCTGAGGTTGAGGAATCTTGTCAAATCTGAGCTATTCTCAAAGCTACTGCCTCCTCCCCCATCAGCACCACCAAGAAGGAGAGAGTAGTTAACCTTGCTAAGGAGTGAAGAGACCTGCTCCCTTTCTTCCTGCCTCCTTTCCTTTCTTCCTTCTTCCCTGCTTCCCTCCCTCCCTGCCTTCTTTCTTCTTTCAATAAATATTTACTGGGTGCCAACCAGTAAAGCACTTTTATAGACACTGTAGATACGGACATTAATAAGACGATGAAATCCCTACCCTTAGGGAGCTGACGTTCTAGCCAGGGAGTGAGACCGTGCTCAGGAGAAGACGGTTCAGAGATTGAGGAAAGAAGGCAGGGTTCTGTGATTTAACTATGACTACCCATTTCAGGGGCAGAAACCCAGTTTTGAAGGAATGAGCCTGAATGCTTCCCCCCAGAGATGTGTTGTTGTTATTATCTTAGTAAGACTATTTTTGTATTACATATTTTAAGACCTAGCTGCTTTCCATGGAGAAGAAACTCTCTAGCATAAACAGCAAATTTAAACTGTACTTTATTTGCACAGTGACCATCAAGACCATGCAAAAGCTTATGGAGAGAGAGACAGGGGAATTTGACACCTGGGCTTGCTACTTATGAGCTGTGTGACCTTGGGCAAATTTCTTCAGCTCTCCGAGGTTTAGATTCCAAGAAAATAATGACACCTACTCATTAAACTACTATAAGGATTTAATGAGATGTTGTGTATTGAGAGTTTAGCATATTTTCTAGTACTTTTCATAGCTCTCAATAAAGGACTTATAATGTTCATGTGGGGTGGGGGAACCTCTTGCATATTTCAGTTCTTTTGCATGATGAGCCACCACTACGCTCTTCCTCCTCTGGTGCTTACTGGGAGGCAGGGACTTAGCAACCACTATTAGGGTAAATGCCAAGGCCTCTCTACTCCATAGTCATGGTTATCACCTGGACCAAGTTTCCCCTCACCCGCAGTGCCAAAGAGAAATAGAGGCAGACAGCTGTTAAAGGCAAGACAGATCTTGTTCAGACTACTGCAGTAAGGGAGAGAGATTTCAATATAGAACAGAGCTCAATTCTACTAAAATAAAAGGCAGGAGACTTAAAACACTGGGTTGTGCTAAAAAGGAAGTACTTAAGGACATAAGAGAGTGGGGGCCACTGTGATTAGACCATCTGTGCTTGCCAATTAGCACTTATGAAGGAGTAACAAACTCCTCATATTTTTATGATAGGAGGTAGTTTTGTAAATTGGAGTAAGGCAGCCACCAAGTTAGGCTCCTATCCTCCCACAAGGCTGGGAGATCCTTCAGTGTTTGAATTTCATTGAGGAGACTCCCAGATCCTTGAGGAGACATTTCTGAGTGACAGAACATTTATATCCCAAAGTGGCAGAGACAGTACTTACTATTGCAAGTTTTCTCTCTAAGGAAGGGGATGTCAGGGACCTTTAGTCACATTTTAGCTGAAACAAACAGTGAATTCTTTTGACAGTGTCAAGCCTCCTGAGATAGATATTTTAACGGGGCTGAGTTCGAGGGACAGGGCCTTGGGTGGGTGGGAAACGTCCCGGAGTTGGTCAGCCTCTTAGTGCAGAGGGCTGGACGGAGTCGCCCTGAGACTTTCCTGTGGACCAAAGCCTCCCTGTAAAGGAGTAGAGCCTTGAGTATCTTGAGGGCTTTGAACTGATAATTCACTCTTCATTGACCCCTATCAACCAAGGGCTTGTCAAGTGTTGTCATATGTTAATAAAGGGCTTTTAATTGAGAGAGGGCACTGTTAAGATCTGTTTAAACACACTTGCACAAAATAGAAAATAGTCTGGGAGTAAATATAGCAAAAGTTAAAGTTCCCGTTTCCTCCAAGTCCAGCTCCCCAGAGTTGATCATTACTAATAATTTGACATTTTGTCTGAAAGTCTAGCATGTGCCTGTGAGGTTGTTGCTCTATGATTCCATTTTACAGATGAGTAAAACAAAGTCTCCTCACGTGTCCATGGTGCCCAGCTGGTAAGTAGTAGAGCTGGGCCCTAACCAATTTGGCTCAGTGGAGAGAGCGTCGGCCTGAGGACTGAAAGGTCCCAGGTTCGGTTCCGGTCAAGGGCATGTACCTTGGTTGCTGGCACATCCTCAGTAGGGGGTGTGCAGGAGGCAGCTGATCGATGTTTCTCTCTCATCAATGTTTCTGGCTCTCTATCCCTCTCCCTTCCTCTCTGTAAAAAATCAATAAAATATATTTTTTTAAAAAGTAGTAGAGCTGGGATGTGAACACAGGCAGTCTGTCTGCAGGGTGTATGCCCTTTTCCACAATGGCTTATGTAAAAGCTTTTACTTTTTTTATGGCTACCTCCTGGACCAAGTTTCTCCTCACTGGCAGTGCCAAAGAAACAGATTAAATAAGCAATAGCTTGACACAAACAGGTAATATTCAGAAAAAATGTCAAACAAATTATTAGTGATGATCAACTCTGGGAAGCTGGAGTTAGAGGAAAGAAGACTTTAATTTCGCACTCTGCTCAGAAGCTTGCTTTATTCACTAGACAATACATCAAGGATACTTTCCTGTCACTACTCAGAAATCTATCTTCTTCTTGAAAGAATATTACTTCTTTGTGTGAAGGTATGGCTTACTTAATCTGTTCCTGATTAGTGGGAACAGATTAAAAAATACGTACATCATTGCCCACTTCTTGCTCTTGCAAGCCATTCTGTGATAAGCATCATGGTGCACGACCTTTGTGCACAGTCGTGAGCATCTCCGTAGGGAACAGTCCTAAGAATGGACTTTCCGTATCTGAATATGTGCTCATTTGGGATTTTCTGGTCATTTCCAAATTGCTTAGAGAACACCTTTGAAATAATACTGTGTCACTGAGACCCAGTGATGTCTCTCTTGTTTCACTTTTGCCTGATCCTTCATGAATGGATTTCTCAAGTGAAATAGCTGGTTGCTGTCAGGGCATTAGTGTTGAGTCTGAGCGCCTGGGGAACACCTGTTTATATTGATTTTGAATTAGCATTAACTGTTCATCCTTATGAATGAAGTAGGAGCTATAAACCTGGCTTCAGTCTGGTGGGATGGGGACCAGATCACCTTCCACAATTCCTCAATACAACCATAAATGTAATCACAATTCAAACTCTAACTCTCCCTTGTGGTTAAGTTTTATTCTTTATCAGATACTTAAATATCCTAACAAAACAGGATGAATTAACCTTAGAGTTGGTCATGAGGAAATTGTTTACTTCAGGCCAAATAACCATGACCTCTTAATCTTCCTAGGTCTAAAGAAACCAGAAAAACCAATTTTAATTGACTTTAAAAATATGAATACCAAGGAATGCTCCCCTAGTTTGAAGGAAGTTGTTTTACTGTTTGGTTCTCTCTCTCTCTCTCTCTTTCTTCCTCCCCCCCCTCTTTTTAACCTGTGGCAAAATGGTCCTGTAATGAGCTTGGAGACAGGAAGACATAAGTGGCTTTAATGCCAATAATGTTATTGCTTCGCCATTAAAGTGGTATGTATGGAAATGACAAAAACAGAAGGCTAAAACTGCAACATGTTTGTCATTATTCTGCTTACAAAATGGTAGCCACCATGACTTCTGAAGGACAGGGCTGATAAGATTTGAATGTTCTAGAATCAGATACTAAAGGAAACGGTTTGATGCAATGGAGGGAAATAGCCAGAAAAGAACAAAGAAACATACCAGCTCAGTCTCTTTCTTTCTTTTTTTAACATGTGTGGACTTACTTCTGATTTCCCAAAAGTCTGTGATCTTTATGGAGAGTTAGATGAAGTTATATCTTAATTAGCAGTAGAATGTGTTAGCCCTTTAAGCAAAGAAGGAGCAAGCAAGAAACCTCCCACTTCACGTGCCATTTCCCCTTCTTTGTCTTCCCCAACTCAGGTGCCTACTTGCACATGGCAGAACTTGCCACATCCTGACCCCACTCACCAGGGTCCTGCTTGTCCAGGCACTTCCACAGGCAGTTCCCTCGGCCTGGATGCCCCACTTCCATCTGCCTGCCCTTCTAGGCTGATTCCTTCCCTGACCCTCAGGAAATCACCATGTCTCTCGTCACCCCTGACTCTGAGCACACTGTCAGATATGGTCTCTAGATATGGTCTCAGCTGGGACTATAACCCCAGTGCCCCTGGACCTGCACCTCATTCCAAGGGACCAGGTCTCCCCGCTGTGTTATGCAGGCTCCTGTATTATTCTTGCTGCTCTGCCATCAGGGACGCCCTTCCCATTGGTTCTGGTTGTACAGACCCTGCTCTTCAAGGCTCAGCTCAAAGGGCCACTCCTGCAGCTGGGCTCTGGCTGTCCTGGCCCCAGCCCCTGCTTCCCCCAGTATACCTGTCACCATCTTCTCATTGTTTTTCTGGTTCTTAATCCCTCCACCCAGACAGTACATGGCTTGAGGGCACAAACTAAATCTCAACCTGGAATATATTTCAGTAGCAACTGACCTGGAATGAGCTCCCATTACCCAAGTCAAATATCGAAGGAAATTATTAGAAACTGACCTACCTGCTTCAGTGGCTGAGTGTGGCCCATGCCTTGGACCCGCACATGGAAACAGAAATGCCTCTGAGTGAGTTAGGAACCTGTGTGTCCCTGTCCTTGGTGACTACCCTTGGCTGTCTGTGCGGAGTTCCCGTCCTTTCTCCCTTTTTCTTCTTCTCCCCCCGCCCCAAGGCCCTGAGTGTCCTCTGTACTCTCTTTGCTTCTTCTCTTCTGTAAATAGAAAGCCTGTCACTCGTATTGATGAATAAAACTTCTACACTCATTTGCATAGAGGGACTCATAATAGCTGCTCTTTGTTGATGGTTTACCCACATGATTGTACAAAAATCTCACTGGCTCCTTAATCCCTATAAGGGTCCCGTAAGGAAGGTGTAAACGGAAGTCCCCTATCTACAGACTAAGAGGATGAGGCTCAGAGAGTTATGGAAATCGCCCAGGAGCAAAAGGCAGAGCCTGGGCTTCCACCCTCCTTGTGGGGTGGCCTCTCTCCAAGGGACCTGCTGAGTTTTGGGCCTTTCCTCAAACTGTGGGATAGAAGTATTTCTCTTTGCTACAGACATTTTAGTCATTGACCAAATCAAAAACCATTTATTTATGGGGAATGAGGGGGGACACAGGAGGTCCCTGACATTGTTGTTGGCTAAGTTTTCAGGGCTGCCTCCAAATCCCATGGGCTGCCAGGCCCTCTTTACAGGCAGGCCCCTGCCCCACTAGGAAGCCTCTCTGTGGTTAATAGCCCCTTGTCCTAGGGTTATGAGGGAACCTGCATCCTTTTTCATAGTCTCTCTCAGCACCTGGGACACCCCCCGCCCAGTGCCACCCCACACTCCTTACCCACTCCCTACCCACATGCAAAGTCTCCTGGCAGCTGTTTCAGAAATCAGGTCTCTCTCTCTCTCATTGCAAACTCAAACCTTCCTTCCACCTGCACCCGAGACTCCTGGGTACCAAATGCGTGTGTGCAGGTGTACATGTGTGCGTGTTCACGAGTGCATGTGTGTGTGTGTCATTCACATTTAAAGACTACTCTAGTTTCTTATATACAAACACACTGCCTGCCTCATTCCCCCTCTGCCTCCTATCTTATTTCTACCTTTGCCCAGGTATTTCTCAGAGGGCAGGCTGCCCTGCAGCATAATGGGCTCATCAGCTGAAAACTCTTGGCGTCTTGCCTGGGTCCCCACAGCAATGCAAAGAGAGCAGGAATTGAGCAGGAGTCAGTAAACACCGCCCAGCAGCAAGAATGAGCACCAGACCAGGGAAAAGCAGGTCTCTGTTTGCTCCTGTTGCATAAACAGTAAACTTGTACACAGACAGCTCTGAAGTCCTCAGAGAAGCAGGAACACGCCAGCAGGAAACACATATATTTATTTCAACCAGCTACAAGTGCAATGAGTTGTCATTCTGCCTCCAGACACAGCCCAGGCTGGACTCTTGGGTCCCTGCTCTCAGGTATTTTAGAGGCCGCACCATGAATACCCTTCCTCCGTGACTGGCATCTCCAGAGGGTCAGTTTCTACATATTGATTAGCAGCCTGGCAGCTGAATAACTTCCATTTCTTTCCTGTCTATAAACACCATCTGTTTGGGAAAAAACAGTAACAGGAAAAGGAAAGTGCTAAGCAACTAGTGAAAGGCAAGCCAGGAGTGTGTGCATGTGCATGCATGCGTGCATGTATGAGAGAGAGAGAGAGAGAGAGAGAGAGAGAGAGAGAGAGAGAGGAGAAAGGGGATACACTTTGCTTAGGAACAAATTCCAGAGAGAGGCAGATGGGATTGGATTTTCCCAAGCACCTTAGATTCCGCCAGTGAGGCCACGGTGGGGGAAAACAATGGCATTGAATAACCTCCAATGTGACCTTGAGCACTGCCTGTATTCAATTAAGAGAATGATTTTATGTCAGGAGAATGTGGGGGATCCAGACAGGTTAAGTAAAGTGCCAATGGTCAAAATCAGACTGCCATGAGAATTGGAATAAACTTAACTGTGGCAAAATTGTGACCTAGGCAAAAGTATTTTTTAGTATTATTACCCCCTGTGTTTTAATTTACTTTTTTAAACATATAGAAAAGTACTGAATAATCCTATATAATAGAAAGCTAATATGCAAATTGACTGAATGACAGAATGACCGATTGCTATGATGCACACTAACCACCAGCGGACAGATGCTCAATGCAGGAATTGCCCCTGGTGGTCAGTGCAATCCCACAAGGGGAGCACTGCTCAGCCAAAATCCAGGCTCATGGCTGGCAAACACAGCGGGGGTGGTGGCAGCCTCTCCTGCCTCTGAGGCAGCACTAAGGATATCTGACTGGCAGGCCTAAGTCATCAGTCAGACATCCCCCGAGGACTCCCAGACTATGAAAGGGTGCAGGCTGGGCTGAGGGACCCCTGCCCCCTAGAGGGCATGAATTTCATGCACCGGGCCTCTAGTCCTATCTAATAAAAGAGTAATATGCAAATTGACCATCACAAGATGGCTTCCCCCATGTGGTCAAAGATGGCTACCACAAGATGGCCAGCAAGGAAAGGCAGTTGGGAGGGACACAGGTCTGCAGGGGAGGACAGTTGGGGGGAACCAGGCTGGCAGAGGAGGGCAGTTGGGGGGACCCAGGCCTGCAGGGGAGGACAGTTGGGGGGGAACCCAGGCCTGCAGGGGAGGACAGTTGGGGGGAACCAGGCTGGAAGAGGAGGGCAGTTGGGAGGGACCCAGGCCTGCAGGGGAGGGAGTTGGGGGAGACCCAGGCCTGCAGGGGGACCATCCTGGCAGGGGGAGGGCAGTTAAGGGCAATCAGGCCAGCACAGGAGCAGTTAGGCATTGATCAGGCTGTCAGGGGAGTGGTTAGGGGCAATTGGCAGTCAAGAGGTTGGGAGCCAGAAGTCCTGGATTGTGAAAGGGATGTCCGGTGGGATCGGGCCTAAACAGGCAGTCGGACATCCCTGGAGGGGTCCCAGATTGGAAAGGGTGCAGGTTGGTCTGAGGAAGACCACCACCACCACCCACCCCCACTCCATGCATGAATTTCATGCACCAGGCCTCTAGTATAATATATTCTGCATGTATATACCAGGATAATTGAACAAATTTTAATTATATTCTTTTTATGACTTAGCTTCAAAGTCATGTAATGTTATTTCCATTGGACCCCATTGGCAGGGTAGTTCCATGTTCCCTGTAAATTCTAACCAAAGGGTAGAAGAAGATCTTACTTATTTGTTCAAGTTTCATGAATGTGGTCTCTCTCTCTCTCTCTCTTCCTCTCTCTCTCAAAATATTGAATCATACTATACTCACCCTTCTTATTGTAATGATGTGAGATGACAAAATGTCTATGTGTTGAGAATAAGTGAGGGGGATGATGGATGACGTAGTGTTAGGCTACTATTGACCTTCTGACAACATGTCAGAAGGAGGATCCTCTGCTTCTGGTGATCCTAGATTATGGAACCATCATGATGTCAATGGTTGAGTATCAGGAGCAGATGATGTTGGTGATTGGGGAAATGTAACCTTTTTAAACTGTGGTTGACCATGGGTAACTGAACTGGTACAAACAAAACTGCAGGTAAGCGAGGACTACTATAGTAACAGTTTAGGCATAAAATTATTCATAGTATATTTACTAGTAATTTTCAAAGTCACTAGGGAATTTTCATTCCCTACATTGTTTAGTTTGACCTCAACTTTATACTTTATTCTTTTTTCTGTTGACAGAGAATTATTGTCCCCAAAGAATTACCTTCGATTTTGTTCACCTCTACTATTTCTTTGTATCCTATTTCATTAGTTTTTTCTCTTGATTTTTATTATTAAGTTTCTTCTATGTTCTTTGGATTTTCTCTATTGTCCTTTGGCTAGATGCTTGAATTACTGTTTTACTTATTCGTTATCTTCTTTTTCTCTTTTTAATGTTTGTTCTTCTTTATTTGTTACTCTTATAAAAATCTCAGCTTTGACTGGACTCAGACTTAGAGGTGGAAGCTCTCAGAGGGGACAGCCTACGTCTCTCGGCAGTGTTTTCCTGGCATTTTTCTTTGGCCTCCTTCATTCCCTTAGCCAAAAGCTTAGCATATACTGCGGCCTCTTCCTTCTTTTCCTTCGAACGTTGTTTCATTTGTGTTGTAGGACCTGTGGAGTAACAAGATGCTGAATCTAGGTGCTTTAATCCTAGTTTCTTACCTTCTTTGTTTAGGGGCTTTCTCACAACTTATTGGTGAACATCATCTTCTTTAGAGAGATTGATAGGTTTGCAGATTCTGCTGGCCCTTTTGGGCGATGAGGCACAGTGGCATCAGTGAGACCAGGAATATCTTTCTCCCCTTTTTCTACAATGACCATGTTGAGAACAGAGATTGGATCCACAATGCAACCCCAAACAGATTTGCGTTTTCTCTCTCCAGTTCTCCTTACTCAGCAGCAGGCAGACGTGGCCATGGGTCAGACACCCTGCTTCATGGAGACACTGTGTTTATCATACCCACTACTGATTCGAAGCACGTAACCTTTCCATTCTTCTCTCAGAGCATTAGCCGCGACTGGTGTGGCCCTAGTGCTTCTCATAAAAGGTACGAAGTTTGCGTTCATCGTCCACGTCAATGAGTTTCTCTCAGCCAGGGGCTGGGAAAGAGATGTTTGGCTTCATCCTGAAGCAGCTGGAGGCCTCCAAGGCCCCATGTCTTTATTTTCTTAATGTGAACCTAAGGCTATAAACTCACCGCCAAGCATCACAGTGTGTGGTTCCACTATTTACATCCAGTTCCAAGTATCTGGTCACTTTCACCATGAGACGACCCACCTTTAACCCAGGAGTCCTTTAGGAGTGCAGGCTTCAGTTTTCAAGTATTAAAGTGTTAAACATTTCATTTAATTTTTCACTTAATTGCTTTTAATAATAAAAACTGGTTTTAAAATTATGTCCTAATATATCGTCATTTCCTTAATGTTTTATATGTTCTTGAAAGGAGCATATATTGTCCATTTTCACTGGATGCAGGCCTCTGTATCTGTATCTCTTATGCCAAATTTTTTATCATGTTGGACACATATTTTATAGATTGTTCAACTATTGTTTCCTTCATCCAGCAGTTTGTAATAGAAGTGTGTTAAAAACTTCCACTCTGGTTATGATTTAGTTAATTTCTAATTGTTTTAGTTTTTCCATCATATATTTATAAGGTTTTATGTTGTGTGCATACATGATTATGCTTGCTGTATCTTGTGGATTGCTTTGTAGTATGTTTCTTTAGTCTTAGTAATTCTTTTTTTATTAATTAAATTCTACTTTACTTGTCAATACTGTAAATGCTTCAGTAGATTAATACATGCCTTCAATATCACTTCCCAAACTTTTCTTTTTAACCTTTCACTGTTCTAGAACTTTTATGGATTTGGTTTATTGCTATTCATTTGTTTTCATTCAATTTTATGGTCGTATCCTTTAATAGATAGACTGATTCAATTATATTTATTGTGATTACATTTTAACTTATTTCTAACATCTGGTTTCTCATTATTAGCTTTTTACTGATATTAGGGCTACTATAGAGCCTGTCACAGAATCAGAGGGCAGTTTAGCTCAGGTCCTACTTGAAAGGATGTGTCTACATCCTCCTACCTTCCTTCTGAGACTTGCAGCTACGAAAAGCCAGAAACCTAGTCAACTGTTGCTGCCCTTTCTTTTTCCCAAAGGGAAGCCCCACCCCAGCTCTGCTCTGAGGCAGAGCCCCTAGTTCCATTTCTCTGCCACGTAGCACATTAATCCCCTGTGGTTCTCCAGAAACTTTGCTCCAGCCCAGCACTGCCCACTTATGGCCAAAAGCCTAGCGGCCAGTGCCTGCTAGTGTTTAGTGCAGAGGTGGTGCTAAGAAGAGGCAAGTCTTCAGAGCGTGAAACAGTGCCACCAAAATCCAGGCATCTCTCGATTTGGGCAGACTCTCCCCTGACACGCAGATGGTGTCACAACAGCTCCAAATAGCACATCACACCAGGTCTTCCTCCCTGCCTTCAAAACATACCCTTCTTGGGTATCTTTCTCTTGGAGCCCTGATGTCCTCTGTGCAGAAGCTAACTGGACTTTCCTAATTCTACCCTCACCGCAGCTGTGAAAAGTATACACAGGGAAGGAGTAGTCACAAGGGAGACTTTATGTTTGTATGTGGCTCTGGGTTCCACGGTGGAGGAAACCATTCAGAGGAAAAGAGAGGGAGAAAGAGATAGAAACATTGATGAGAAAGAAACATCGATCGGCTACCTTCTGCACCCCCCTATTGGGGATTGAGCCTGCAACCCCAACATGTGCACTGGTCAGGAATCAAACCAGCAACACTGGTTCAAACGACCCTCAAACAACTGAGCCACACCAGCCAGTCTGAAGGAAACCATTCTTAGGACCAACTCCAATGTCAATGAGACAAAGCTCTGATGTCATCATTGTAATAATGCTCCACAAATATCTGAGTTGCCATTTTATTTCATTTCATTTATTTCATTTACCTGTTTTGTTTTTTTTTCAGATACTTAAATATGTCATGGTTAACAACATTAGCCTTTTTCTATGACTGGAAAATTAAAGGACTCCATTCATTCATTAATGTCTTATTCAGACAGTTTGACAAGGATATTCATATGTCTCAAGCAAGAGGTCTGGCATTTATTAAAGTCATTGCTCCCCTTCAGCAAGTGAAAATATATTTAGATTTCCACATAGACGTTTTGTTTGTACATATTGTAAGGACCAGTATCAGATTCCATTGAGTACTGACCTTTACTTAATTCACAAGGTCACACCATCTAAAGGTCCTTTGTACTTGATGATAAAAATAGGGCATGAATGGATTTGTTTTTTAATTCAAAATAATTATATTTATATTGTTACACTTGTTCTCAATCTTTAGCTATAATAGAGTAGCATCAAGTATGCATGTCACAGATGGCAGCAACCAAGGAGGGTACAGAAGGTCTGCATCCACCGTAGAGCGCCCGGAAGCCTCCGGTTGGCAAGCATTAAACAGTAATTCTACTATTCTCTAGTATTCTCGGTATTCTTTGCCAGCCACATTTTTTCCAGCAGGACTTTTAATATGTAAACACTAACTACATTGATTTGAGTCTCATCTCCCTTCATTTTTCTTCTTTTCTTTTTTCTTTTTGAAATATGTTTTCATTGGTTTGAGAGAGAAGAAGAAGAGAAAGGGAGGGGGAGAGAGAGAGGGAGAGAAAGAGAGAGAGAGAGAGAGAGAGAGAGAGAGAGAGAGAGAGAGAGAGAGAGAGAGAGAAATATCTATGTGAGAGAGAAACACACACCCCTACTGGGGATGGAGCTCACAACCTGAGTGCGTGCCCTGGCTGGGGATCGGACCAGCCACCTTTCGGTGCATGGGACGACACTCAGCCAACTGACCCACACCAGCCAGGGCCATTTTTCCTCTTTTACTTACATCAGCTAGAAGCGGGCAGCAGGAGAATTCAAATGTGTGAGCCATTTACAGACCAAATGTGCTACTTATTTGTCTTTTTACAGAATTTAAAAATGGAGATGGAGCCAGTGTTTCTGACGAACAATAAAACAAGGAAATTAGAAATGTAATATGTTGACCTCTCGTAATCAAAGGATTCTGATACAGCCAATTAAAATCAAACACATGTTTGCAAATTCCAAGGGACAAAGGCAATGACTTTCTTGCAGGCTCTGAATATGGCTTTGCAATCTATCATTTACCGTTATGCTCTGGGCTATAATACTTTTTTATTAATGTTCCAGTTTTCCCCCGATCCAGGAGCTCCACTCCGTCATTCTTAATATCTCTGCTATACTTGGGCTGTCAGTAGTCATTTCCTTGTGGTGAGAGATGCAAATAGCCTCAGCCTTCCTCAGAGGGTTGCCAAGGCCCTGCCTAATTCCTCTGCTGGGGAACAGGCTTAATGACGAGACGCTGGGAAGATGAGCAGATTGAAAACTCGGCAGCTAGTGTTTGGGGAAGAGATGAGATCAAAGGAACCCTCCTCGTAGTGGCTATCATGGCGATGTTTGCACCACGGGGCCCTGCTTAATATTTCCTGTTCAATGACACCACTGGGTCCTGGTGCTGGTGCTTTGGAAATGGTGAGTGGAATATTCGAGTGAATTACTTTGTTCACATTCATCCACCAAATGTATTTGGAGTGCACACTCTCAGCTCAAGGCCTTTATGTACATCGCTTCCTACGCTCTCTCCTGGAGCTCTAAGGAAACAGGCAGAGTCAGAACTGGCACATGTGGGGAAGGACAGGTGGCAGCAGAGGATTCCAGTAGAATCAGGTCAGCGTGTGTACAGATGGCAGTCCTCCACGGGCAGTCACAGAGGCGTGGGCAGCAGAGGGACCGTCCTTCTGTGTTGCCTTGAGGTCCAGGTTGATGCTCTGTGGAGAAGTCACAGCCCAGGCGAGACATACCTTCCCACCGGGCTCTAGTCTTAGTGTAGCATCGAGTCCACAGCCTTATCTGAGCCAGAGCAGCATTCTGGTCACATCCTACCCCAACCAAGTCTCCAGGTCCCCCATTCCTGGTACCTCGCTTATGAAGCCACCTGATCCAACTGGTCCAAATTGAAACCCCCAAAACGTCTGTGGGCAGGGTAGAGAGAAGCAGCATCCTTGGGCCTTGCTATTCCAGGCAGGACCAGCTGCACCAGCATCCGCTGGGAAGTCACTAGATGTGCAGTTTCTCAGTCCCCACCCAAGCATCTATCATCAGAAGCTGCATTTCACAGGACCCCCAGGTGAGTCCTATGCACAGTCAAGTTTTGAGAAGCACTGACTTGAGGGCACTAATAAAAGTGGGGAGCAAAGTGCTGACCTCCCTTCCCTCCCCAACTTCTTCATACCCTCCCCCCAAGTACCTTCCCAGATAGTGAATTGCTGCTGACAGAGAGGGGTTTGGTGAGACCACCCAAGGAGGTGGGTGGAGAAGGGGGCTCTCAGGGAAGGGCATCGCCCTGGGATAAAGGCTGGGAGTGCAGGTCAGCTGAGAGTCATGGGGTTCAGGGACCTCTTGCCCTGGGCGTGTCCCCTGGGAGAGAGGAGGAGAAGGCAGAATGGACACTCTTCTCTTGTGCAGGGATGAAAAGACACTTGCATGTCAGGAGGCGCAGACCTGGCTGCCCATTAGCGTCACTCAGAGCTTTATAAACTCCCACGTCCAGTCCCACCTACAGACTCTCTTTCCGATGGTGGGGATGGAGCCCAGGAACCCTGCTTGCTCACAGTGCCCAGGTGACTCTAACACAGTGGTTCTCAACCTTCTGGCCCTTTCAATACAGTTTCTCATGTGGTGACCCAACCATAAAATTATTTTCGTTGCTACTTCATAACTGTAATATTGCTACTGTTATGAATCATAATGTAAATATCTGATATGCAGGATGGTCTTAGGCGACCCCTGTGAAAGGGTTGTTTGACCACCAAAGGGGTCACGACCCACAGGTTGAGAACCGCTGCTCTAACGGGTGGCCAGGGCCAAAAACCACTGATGATGGGGAACTGAGATATTAAATATAGAAAATTATGTTAGAAAATCCAGGCCTGCTTCACCTGTTCCCTTCCCACGGCTGGCCCTTTCCCTCGTTGACTTCCCCTTGGCAAAGGCTGGAGGGAAGGAGAAACGTGGGCTTGAAGAGTGTAGGTCCCGGGGCAGACAGGTCCGTCACATCCGCCTGCTGCAAGCGCCTGCCGCAAGCCTGCCGCAGTTTGGATGGCAAATCCATCTCAGTCCTCAGGGACTGTCGGATCCATCGCCACACAGTTTGTTACTTCTCTTTTTATCTTTGGTAATTTGTTTTTCAGATTTCCTCTTCAATCTCCATTTCCCTCTTACCTGTCTGAAATCCCACTGGGATTCTCACTTTGGAAGTTCCTGTCAAGTTGCCTGAATGATACAAATTCATTACTTTGAATTTTTTTGGACTGAAATTTTAAACTAGGAAATCCATCCAAAAATCACTTAAGTGCATGTGTGTGCGCATGTGTGTGTGTCAGAATCTATGTGTCTGTGTTTTCCTATGACTCTACCCTATGAGGGTTAGGAGAGTAGAGCCCTCCTCCCAACTACAGAAGCTGAAAACGTGAGAAATTTACTTCCCAGCCTCCCTTTCAGCAGGGCACACGCTTGTGGCCTAGGCTCAGTCAAGTACATGAAATCCATCTGGATAGTTTGCCTCTGGAGAAGCAGAGACAGGAAGACGTGGCCACGTCAGCCACACCCAGTGCCCAGAGACACTGTGCCCATCGTCCAGGTTACGGTTACAGGTGAGAGTACAGGGTCCTTGAGCCACGGCGGTGGACCCTGTAAACACAGGTCTGTTCTCTGGAAGACTTTTCTTTTTTTTTTGAGGTTCTGGAAATTTAACCTCCCTTTGTTCCTCCGCTTTCTGAGCCTGGCTGTCCCATTTTCATAGGAATTTCATGAGCTACCCAGCAATCGCCCGAAGAATTGCTTTTCTGGTGGGAGGAGAATCAGGTTCTGTTATTTGCAACGTAGACTGAACAGGTATGTCGCATAACATCCGACAAGTTAAAAAATATCGTGGCCATAAAACTAGGATTGAGAAAATAATACCTACCACCTCCCGTCCAAATGGGACAAGATTTATCTTCCTGCTTTAAGCAACTAGAAAACTGGACAAAATGGAGGGAACGAGGATGTCACACCGGCCGGGCAGTGTGAGCCCATGGGCCCGGAGAGAAGGGAGCCAGCCACCAGCTTAGGGATTGGACGCAGTTTCCAGGCCACAGAGGAGAACATTTTCCAGGAGAACCGACTTACTCCACGTAGTTTTTCAATAGCCGAGGTGACTCATGATGACGTCGAACGCCGCAGCCACCTCGCTCCCCGTGGCAGGGGGCCACCTAACAAGCAAGCACTTTACACACCGGAACTTTCTCTGTACATGTAAGAAGCTCTTCTATGGGGCTTTGCTCCGTTTGAGCATGGTTCACAGCAGTGTGTTCATAGCCATTAGGAAACAGAAAGCATAAAGAAGTTCAAGTGCAACAAGGTGAGAGTGACCTTCCATGCTGTTTCCCATTTAGGAGGCCCCATGTTGAGCTGGTGAGGCATCTGGCCTGTGTCCATGCATGAAGCAGGACCATGAGCCAAAGCGTGGCGCTTGCAGAGACCCAACTGTCCCATCATAAGGATGATTTGTTGAACTGGAGAATCAGCAGGCTCCTTTGGGTCTTGAATCCACTGGCAAGATCCCGCTGGCTGCTCTCTGCGCTCCCCGGCAGGGACTCTAAATGACAGCCTGATTCTGTTAGATCCGATTTTTCCTTAGTGAGAAGTCAAAGTCAATCTCTCTGCCTTTAAATCCACTGATCTAATCAAGATCTCTTGAAATTGACAGCCAGGAGGACGGGGGACTGTATACCCAAGCACAACAGATAAACCGGATGCCATGGAGGATATCAAGCATGTCAGCGCAAAACAGAAAAATAACAGAAGCAGCTCTCAGTGAATCTCGGGGGGTAGGGGTGTGGGTGGGGGCAGAGGCGGCTCAGATCTTTCTATACCAATGCACAAATCGGGGGGACGCTTTACAAATCACCTTGAGATTGTAAAGAAGGCAAGAATTCTTCCTCACAGGTGGGCTCAAGGAATAAAACTTAGAAAGGAATATGGCAAAGGAAGATTGTATGTTTTTTCCAAACATGAATATCTAGTAAAAATCCTGCAGTATGGATATTGACAAAATCATTCTAACTTTCATGTGGAGAGAAAAAACGACGCAGAACAGCCAAGATAATATTGAAGGAGAACAAAGTTGAGGGCTGACACTCCTGCCTTCAAGACTTGCTATAAAGCTACAGTAATCAAGGCCTGTGGTGTTGGTGAAAGAACAAACAAATGGATCAATGGAACAGAATAGGGAGTCAAGAAATAGTCCCCCATAAATAGTCAACTCATTTTTGCAAAAGGAGCAAAGGCAGTATAATGGAACAAAAACAGCCTTTTCATAACAAATGGTGTTAAAACAACTGAACAGCCACATAAATGTAGACATAGGCCTTTTACCCGCTAAAAAAATGAATTCAAAATGAATGATAGGCCTAAATGTAAAATGCAAAACTATGAAAGTTCTAGAAAATACCATAGGAGAAAAATCTAGATGACCTTGTATACAGCAATATCTTTTCAGATAAACACCAAAGGCATCATTCATGAAAGAAATAATTGATAGGCTAGATTTCATTAAAATTCAAAACTTCTGCTCAGTGGAAGACAAAGTCAAGAGAAATAGGCAAGCCTATTTCTGGGAGAAAACATTTGCAAAAGATATATCTGATAAAGAACTATTGTTCAAAATATACAAAGAACTCTTAAACTCAATAACAAAAACACAAACAGCCTGATGTTGAAGTCAGCCAATGACCTTAATAGGCCCTCACCAAAGAAGATATTCAGATGGCAAGTAAGTTATGAAAAGGTGTTCCACACCATGTCATCAGGGAAATGCAAATTAAAATAACAACGAGCTACCACTACATCCCTAGTAGAATGACCCAAATCTGGAACACTGATGACACCAAATGCTGGGGAAGAGGTGGGGCAACAGGAACTCTCACTCACTGCTGGTGGGAACGCAAAGTGGTTACAGCGACTTTGGAGGACAGTTGGGTGGTTTCCTACAAAGCTAAACATACTGCAACCACATGATCCTTAAGATTTATCCAAATAAATTGAAAACATGTTCATACAAAAACCTGTACATGGATGTTTATAGCAGCTTTATTCATTATCAAAAGTTGGAAGCAACCAAAATAAACTTCAGAAAGCGAATGGATAAACTATGATACATCCATACAATGGAATATTATTCAGTGCTAAAAAGAAATGAGCTATGCAGACATGGAAAGATATGGAGGGACCTTAAATGTATTTTACTAAGTGAAAGAAGCCAATCTGAAAAGCTACATACTGTTTGATTCCCAAAATATGACATTCTAGAAAAGGCAAAACTGTGGAGGCAACAGTTGCCAGACGTGGGGTGGGAGGGTGAATAGGCAGAGCAGAGGATTTTTAGGGCAGTGAAACTACTCAGTGTGATGCCACAACAGTGAATACATGTCATTATTCATCAAAAACCATAGAATGTACAGCATCAACAGTGAACCCCAGATGTAAACCATGGACTTTGGGGTGATCATGGTTTTGTTTTATAATATTTTTTTTTCAGAGAGGAATAGAGAAGGAGAGAGAGATAGAAACATCAGTGATGGGAGAGTCATTAATCAGCTGCCTCCTGCATGTCCCACACTGGGGATTGAGCCCACAACCCGGGCTTGTGCCCTGACAGGGAATCAAACTGTGATTTCCTGGTTCATAAGTTGATGCTCAACCACTGAGCCATGCCAAATGGGCTGATTATGACATTTTAATAAAGTTCAATTATTGTAACAAATATACTTCTGTGCTGCGGGATGTCGATAGTGGGGATATCAATGTTGGTAGATGTATCTTTGTGGGGACAGGGAATATATGGCAACTTCTAGTACTTTATACTTAATTTTTCTGTACACCCAAAACTGCTCTAAAAAATCATCTCTTAAAAATAATTCCTGCCATATGGCAAAAGCTAATCACATGTGGGGAAACCAGGAACCTGACAAGAGGCACATGGTGGATAGTGTTGGGGTGGTGACTGAAAAGGACAGGAAATCCTGTGACAGAGGCTTCACCTCAGAAGGCCCAAGCTGGCACAGCAGCCAGGCAGATGCAAGGCCAAGGGTAAAGGGGGCTTCTCTTTGACATCATCCCGAAGCTCCATGTTGCCAAAAGCAGATTCTCCAGTGGAGAATGTCCCTGTCATAGAGCTGGCTGCAACCATGCAGGGAAGCAGATTAAACATTCAGAGGAAACATGCATGTGTTTCATGGCAGGAGATTATAGAGGAGAACGTTCAGGAGGATTGGGAAGCTGGAAAAATAAATAGGCTATAGATGTCCAAACTCAAGTGATCTTGAGGAAGAAAAGGTTAAACTATTTGATTCAAACTGAGCATCTAACAAATTCGTGACCTGCCTTGACACTAATTCTGGAGATAAGGAAACTGAGTTGAGTTAGTGACAGACCACATATCTGGTGGATGGAGGCAGGACTTAAACCTCAGAGTGAATCCAAATACTATTTCCACCACACACTGCCCACTCCATGCCTCTCACAGGAAACCCAGGGAACTTGCTCAACCAAGGGTGGGGGGATGGGTCCTCTCCCCACCCCCCGCCCCCACGGGAATGTCAGGAGGAGACTGAGCTGAGTGTCCCTGAGCAGGCCAAGGGCGACTTCATATGGTGAGGCAGGTACTCCAGGAGAAACCAGAAAACCGTGAATAAGATGTCGGCGTCAGTTTGGTGTGGGAAAGGGGGTGAAAGGGTGGCACATAGATATGGCATGTTTTCTGATTCTTTCCTATCATACAACCTGAAAATGATTTCAGGGAAATGAGGAAGGAGCTGTGACTAAGCAAGCATCCTAATCATGTTTATTCCCAACTAATTTAGATGCAGATGTTTCTCAGTGGTGGCTTGACCCTAACTGTGTATGAGTCACCGAGGGAGTTGCTACAAAATGTAGATGTCCAGCTTCTCTGCCCCTGATTGCATACTCATACCTTGCTTATTGCAAACAGCACTTCACTTCACAATAATGCTTCGTTTGCCCGCCTCGCTGGGGACAGTGGCAGGCCTGATTTTTTTATCAGGAGCAGTTGGAGCTCATGGTCTGACAGTTGCAGTGTGTGTGTGCTCACCGCCCTCACACACATACTTGAAGTTGTTTGTCTAGTATTTGCATGAGACCCACACCCACATGTTCATTGTCAAAGAGAAAGGGCAGGACTAAGGCGTGTGGGCTGGGAAATCTGAGGCTCCCCGACTAATGTTTTTTCAGAAACTGAAGCTCATTTCCATAATAGAAACTTACCAGTTTTTTATGGAAACCTAAACCGATCTTAATCATAGTCCAGCAACCACCGCTGAACTCTTCGTACGTGCCTCTCCTAACACTGTGAGGCCTCTGTGAGCTGAAATGCGGGCTGTGGGACCCTACGCCAGGTGGTGTCTTGAAACCCTTGCACCTGATCTTACACTGTCTCCTCCCTTCTCTGGGTATCTCTTGTTCGGCCAGTGTCCTCCACACGCCTTCTGCATTGATGCTTCCATGCTGCTGTGAAGGGGGGAAGGCTGTGGCCCAGGCACGCGAGAAAGGGGCACATGCGAGCTCCTGGAAGCAGCTCTCCCTGATGAATACCACCAGTGACTTGGATGTTGCAGGCTGATTCTGTCTCGGGGGTACAGGCTTGGTTTTGGTTGATAAAATCCAGACATGAGGCTTCCACTGAGCCCCAGCCAGAAGAACTTGGACCCCGCATTAAGCCCCCATCACTTTACTCTATAAGGACCAATAGGATCAGAGAGGCCCTGACGAGATGGAGCTTTCTAAGCAGCCACAATTGAACGGTACCAGCTGAGTGAAACATGTCAGGCTCTTGGGTATCTTTATAAAGATTGCTTCAGCATGACAGGCATGTTCAAAGAATTACCAAAAAGCTTCTCCACCGTAAGAGCTTCTTGGTAGTTTATCTTAACCAACTGTAGGACACCAGGAAGAAGATAATAAAGTTGTGACCCAACATATTTAAAATCCATTTTAAGTTAAGGGAAGGAAAATCTGTTTTTCTTAAGAGTTTATTAAAGGGCACAAGAGAATAACGTTTTTAGAAAGTATCTTATCAATATTGTTTCCTTCGCTTTGCTGATCTCAACAGGATGAGGGCAGTATGGTTGCAATAGCCTATTTGAGTAGAGAGAAAGGATAGCCTGGCAAGCCGCCCTCCCACAGATCACTGCTGCTGGCCTTTAACCAAATCAGGGGTTCCCTCAGAAGTCACTGCCCAGGTGCTCAAGGGGTGCACGTCTACTGGGAAAACCAAAACACGCAGCAGTGGGTAACGTTTACGGAGTGCAGGCTAAGAGCATTCGATGGATGATCTACTTACTACTCACGACAACCAGGGCGGGAAGTGTCCTTCTATCCTCCACAGAAGGCTGAGGGGAGTTAAGTAACTTTCTCCAGGCTCATAGTGGGGTGTTAAGTTTGGGGGATTCTAAACTCTCAGATCAGGACTGGACAGACCTCAAAGAGTAAGGCAGATCTGTAAGCGCTGACGGAAAGCATGTCACCATCACACTGTGCAGTGAAGAGACCGTTTTGGGTTTTTTTGTACAACTGGAGAGTGTGTTTGAAAACATCGCTGGCCTCCTTTGCTTTCCTCTGACGCTTTGCTATGCACAGTGGTCCAGGCACCAGCAGCACCAGCATCCCCTGGGCATGCGCTGGGAGTGCAGAACTTCGGGCCTCACCGACCTCCTGAGTCAGACCTGCAGCCAACAGCAGCCGAGGCTCTGTGCTCACTGAAGCTGGAGAGCATTCCCTTTTGGGGGCCTCACACTAGCTGCAATGCTCTTCCCAACATTTACATGTCTCCTTCCCTCTCACTTCTCTTAACTCCGCTCAGTGCCCCGCCCTCAGAGGACTTCCCAGGCCTCCTATGAAAAGCAATGTGGTCTTTTGCCCTCTGTCTGCTTACCCCTCCTTATCTTTCATCACAACTGTCACCCCTGAAATCCAGTGGCAATTTCCGTTCCTCCCACTTGCCTGCAAACTCCATCCAGACTTGGAGTCCCCAGCCGTGAAGACAGTGGCTGGGATCGAAGAGCCTGATAATTATTTAATGAAGGACTATATATGATGCAATAAATTAAATGTGGAGATGCTGACAATTTACCATAGCTAAAATTTGGAAACAGCCTAAGTGCCCATCAGCAGATGAATGGATTAGAAAACTGTGGTACATCTACACAATGGAATACTATGCTGCTGTAAAAAGG
>PVJC01016424.1:0-34210 GCA_004026665.1 Murina feae | reverse complement strand
CAGACCAGTGGAGGAGGGCAGTTAGGGGTGACCAGGCCAACAGGCAGAAGTGGTTAGGAGTGATCAGGCTGGCGGGGGGGGGGCAGTTAGGGGCAATCAGGCAGGCAAGCAGGTGAGCAGTTAGGAGACAGAGGTCCCAGATTGTGAGAGGAACATCCCCTGGGGAGTCCTGGATTGGAGAGGGTGCAGGCTGGCCTGAGGAGATCCCCCCACCCCTGCACAAACTTTGTGCACTGGGCCTCTAGTATATAAATAAGGCTAAAAAAGATGGAGACTAGAGTTTCAAGTCATACTTCTTTTTCTCTGGACAACTCTTATGAAGGTCCATTCTGCTTTATTTAATCTGAGAAAGATTAAGACAAGCAGCAATGTGAAGGGGGAGATGATGATGGTGTTTCCTGAGGATTGCCAACATGATATCACCCTAAAGGATAAATTTTAAATATTAGCTGAAAACTAAGTGGTATGATTTTAAAGGGCTCTGTCCTGAGATTTCACTCTAACTAAAATTCTGCTGTTGAGGATTACATGTTTTTGGAGAAAAAGAAAATATTGAGGAGAGTGCAGCTAGGTAAATAGTCATTCACATCTCACTTTAAAATTAATCCAGTAGGGATGCTTTCCAGACATCTAGCTACACATGGTGGGGAAAACAGATTGGAGGGAGAGAGGAAGGAGACAATACTTTAAAAGGAAAATGATAAGCAATCTTGAATAAGAGCATTTTAAGAGAAGAGTTACCTGGCCAAAGGAATATAAGGTTAAAGATAATGGTATTCCTGGGATAAAGCAAAGTCAGCAAAAATTTTGTGAGGGGGCTATAGATAAAGGAATGAGAAGGAGGTAGTATAACAGAATGTTGAAAAGTGATAACAGAATTGAGACTCAATGTGTAAAAGTTGACACTAACAATATGGAGGCAGATGTGCTGGAACTATGTTCTGACTTAGTACTGTTATGTAGGTCTCCTCTCATTCTATGAGATTCTAAATTGAATGAGAACAGAGTTTATATTTTATACACTTTTACATTCTTTCATAGAGTTTAAGAACATGACATACTTTAAAAATTCTTACTCAGTTGTAGTAATAAAAACCACCAAACTTATGTAGTCTAGTGAAAGCCATAACCAATTTTTTGTATACAGTTTTTTTCAATGGAGCTTTCAAAAATAATGCACTGGCCTTGAAAATATGATGTTCACTTTTTATTCAACATTCTATTTCAGCAGATTTGAAGTCGTGTTTTTAAAGTATCTGTTCCATTTTGATTTTTAAAGTAGACTTCAAAGGTCAGAGCACTACTTAGTTCTAAGACGCTTTTTAAGGTCATTGCACATCATTTTTGCTTCTTCTATTTTATCCCAGAAATCTTTGGCTTAAGATAAATTTGACAAAACAGTAATGAGAAAAAAAGGCACACTCAGGAAATTTTAAAGTTGATAAATCAGCCAAAGGTAGTTCCCAAGGGAAATGGAAATCAATGTTAAAACTCTCCATAAAAGTCCTTGAAATCCCCAGATCCTGCCATTTGATTTTGACATGTGCTTGGCTTTTATACTGCTTGTTTAATTTACTTTAATTTCCATATACAAGCATTTTTGATCTGTCCAGTGTGTTCTTTTAGAAAATGAACATGATGCCCAAAGCTCCTTTGAGTAAGATATCATAACACCAATGCCCTGAGATCCCAATTAAATAAAGGTCAGGAGTTGTTTACTGGACATTTGCTTACAGTGAACTACCCAAAGAAAAATTTCGTAACTAGAGGTCCAGAACCCTTCCATAGAATAGGGGATATGCCTTGGTGGTATGCATATGAACTTAAAAAGATCCACAAAGATATTATTTTGTTTCATATGTTGGAGGGCTGATCCTGCCAATTAGAACTTCTAGAGACTTTTGAGAATTGATTTCTCTATTCCCGGTGGCTACCAGATATATGAAATCTGTCTCAGTCAGCTCAGGCTGCTATAATAAAATTACATTAACTGGATGATTTAGAGACAATATAAACCTACTCCTCACAGTTCTGGAGGCTGAAAGTCTAAGATGGATACCAGCATGATGCAGTTCTAGAGAAGGCCTGTCCTGGTTTAAAACAAGCTTCATGTTGTATCCACAGAGGGCAGGAGAAAGCTAGCTCTCTAGTGTCTTGTAGTCCCATTCATGAGGCCTCCACCCTCATGACCTAATTACCTCCCAAAGGCCCCTCCTCTATATATGGTTACCTTGGGGATGCGATGTCAGTACATGAATGATGAGGGGATACAAGCATTCGGTCCCTAGCAAAGTCAGTTTATAGTAAGTCAGTTTGCTGAATATGATCCCTTGGTATCTCCCAAGAGCATCTCAAATCAGAGGCTGTTGGCAACTGCTCTAAGGCTATTATGTGCCCATCTACTTGCGTAATCATGCTGGTTTTTGGTTACTCATTAATCTGATAGAAATGGTTGTTCAAACATGCATACTCCATGAAAGATGGTGTTGTGGTACCACCAAGAAAATTTTTCCGTACAGACATTGTTTGGTATTCTTTCTGTTCAAGAAAAAAAAATTAAGCCACCTTAGGTTGAAGAGATATTTCAAGTTCAAAGGACATGTTTAGCAATATTTTATATTTTGAGTTAAGTTTTTAAAATATAAAGTTACTAATCAGTAAGTAGTATGTCTGAGAAGCAAGACATGACACAATAAATATTTTGTTTCAATGCTTACATGATTATAAGAATCAGACATTGAATTTGTGTGATATTTTGTTCTACCACTACTCAAGTAACAGATTTTTAACCTGAGATATTGATTCTTCCAAGACAAAGAAAATAAGCAAAAATGAGAGAAGTGAAATGTTCAAAGTTATTACAGGATAGAACCAAGAGGAGTAAAAGCTGTGTCATCAGCAGCAGTGCTAGCTGTGAATGTGGCTTATAGTGGTTAGTGTCAAGAGACAAAAAGAGTAAGTCTGGCTGGTGCTCAGTGCTTGAGCATCAAATCATGAACCAAGAGGTCACTGGTTTGATTCCCAGTCAGGGTACATGCTGGGGTTGTGGGTGCGATCCCCAGGAGCAGGCATGCAGGGGGCAGCTGATCGATGATGTTTCTCTTTCAATGATGTTTCTATCTCCCTTTCCCTCTCCCTTCTTCTCCCCCTAAAAATTAAAAATAAAAATATTCAATAAAGAATATGCCCACAAAAAGCCTACAGGCTACTTTGGTAGACAATTCATAGCCTTTTTAAAATTTTAATTATTTTATTTTTTATATCTAAAATGCCAAAGAAATGACAAAAAAACTTTTATATCCAACAGAATGTGAAAGAAGAATGGAAGAGGTGGCTTGAGTGAGGACAGGAAGGAAGGGATTACTGAGATGAGGAAAGGGAGCAGAGTAGACAGGCTGAGTGTGACAGTGTGCACATCAGATCCAGAGAATAACAAACAACTCAGCTTTGCTGAATTATAGAGTTCCAGTAGACATAAGTTCTGAACTGTAGAGAAGCCTTGGTGTTCAGGGACCCCTTGACCCTCTACTGTGGTATTTTGTTAATGTTTTCCAAGTACACATAATAGTAATGAAAATCATATTAGTACTTGCTTAATATGTCAAAAATCTGTTGAGCACATCCTATCACTTTCAAACAATGTTAAGCACTTTTAATGATTTAGCTAATATAACCTTCACAACATCCTTGAAATAAATATTTCCTCCTAAAAATTTACAGAGGATGAACTTTGGGACTGGCAAGGTTGAATACCTAGCCCAGGTTCATGTAGCAAGGGAGAGGTAGGTAAAGCCCACAAATATGGAACACCTCCACAATATCTTCCCTTGTTAAACATGAGCCTAGAAACCCACACTCATTTCCATTATCCAGTCGGTAATATCTGAGTTTGTGATGTGGCCTTCAACGAGAACACTGCTGGCAAAATTGGTGCTTATTTCTTTCAGAAGCTCAACATGGAGAAACTCACCCCAAAACTTCTGCCTTCCAGGAAACAGGTCCTAGTGGGGTAGATAGTTATATCTCTTCCTCGAGTCTCAAGGCACTTTTTTAAAGGCATCATATAAACGCACTACTCCAGCTGTGTGATATTTAACGCAGTATTACATAAGGAACATTCAAAGGCCATTTTTAGCATCAAAATGAAATTCTTCACAAGCATATTTGAGTATACAATTTAGGAGATAAATGGTACAGAAATGTTAAAAATTCTGGATGCTTTTTTGAGCTGAACAAAGAGTGACTAATTAAGCACAGAACATACCATCCGCAGGAAAAGGGAAGGTAATGATTCAGTTTGGGGTAAGTGGATGGTATAACAATGTTTTGGCACTTTATTGGATGGGCTTTAAACATCCCTGGCATGTGGATTTTAATCATCTTTGCAGTGTTCAGCCTGTCTAACTTTTACTGAGCTGCAATTTTAGTGTGAAATTTCCCTCTCTGCCACTCAATGCTCTTTGTGAATTGCAAACAGATGCAGAGCACGTGATTTTGTTGTTCTTTTCATGCAAATTTCACCACCAAAGTTGTTTTGTCTACCCCTTCTGCAATACTTAAGAAATTCACCATCAAACATGTATGTGATTATGGCTGGGTTCCAAATATATTCACAAAGCAAGATTAGAGCCATAGTCACAATGCTCTTGGCAAGGAGGATCAAAACTCGTATTCTAATCTTTTCCTGAGGCTCTAAAACTCATTACCAGGAGCCTGGGTAGATGCTAAATTTTCCTCTAAAGTAAGGTAGTTTAACCTGTTCCAATGTTGGCTTATCCACATCTTCTGAAGAGATAACTAATTATATCTCAAGATACTATTGAAAGGTATTTTTAATCAGTCTTGAATGTCTCTTTACTCCTATAGGTTTTGGTCTTGTTTCATCTAGCTCCCTACTTCTGCAGTCCTCCTTCACTCACTCTTGAAGCTCACCTGTAGTGTGAGGTTCAAGTGTGAGGACAAACCTCACTTTAGGAAACAGCTTCAGGAAGCGATTGTCAAACGCTCCATCAAAGCACCCTGGTTCGTGATCCACTCCTTCACATCAGGTTCTAAGCATTGGTAACTGTGTTTCTGGATGGCTCCCTGTCCTTCTATCTGCCAAGTGGCCCAGCCTCCGGGATTTAGAATGACCCGAGTCCAGGTACCTGCTGTCTGAGGGTACTACATGCTGCCTACAAACATCATCCTGTCCTTTCCTGCCATCTCTGAAGAGCCCATGACCATGTGAGTATCCCATTCCCATACTGGCCTTAGAGGAAGAGAAGAAGGTCCTTACAACTTGTGCTTTTTATTGGTCAACTGCTTGTGTGACACTGTCCACACCCTGGACCTCAATGTGTTATTTTTTGCCCCACTATTTAGATGTGCTTTTACCAGCTGATTGCACCTCTGCTTGTCCTGCCCCTTGGCCTGTTGGCTCTAATACCCCAGCCTTGTGGATACAGAATTCTAGGTGCTGGTTTCTACTGTTTTGTGCCACCCCATAGCAGCTATCAAATCATATCTAACTGACATGATTTGTTTAAGCTCAATTCTCATTCCGTTTACTTACATGAGATGTGGTCCCAAGCAAATTACTTTATTTTCCAAAACCTCAGTTTCCTTATCTACTAAGTAGGGATAATAATCTCTAGTCACTGATTTATGTGATTATTAAATTATATGGACATATAAAGAGCCCAGTATAATTTTGGGCAAGTTATATATATATATATATATATATATATATATATATATATATATCCTCCATTCATCTTGGGCTATAACATGAAATGTTATAGAAGATTAATTTATGGAACCAAAAAATGAAAAGTAAAATTTTCCTCAAGCTATATTTCTTTCCATTTTAGATAAGCATCTTAGGAAGAAGGGGGTACCAAAAAAACTTAGCAGCAATGAGTGGAACTATAGTTTACCTATATCTACAAAAGAAACAAGCAAATAAAAAATATTTAACAGTTTGAGTTACAACAAACAAATTATAATCTGATTACACATGAATTGTCCCCCATTTGAATTCATATGTTGAAGTCCTAACTCCCATATCTTAGTATGTGACTATTTGGAGATACCATCTTTAAAGAGATGGTTAAGTTAAAATGAGGTCATTAGCGTGGGTCCTAATCCAATATGACTGATGTCTTTATAAGGAGCTATTAGGACACAGACACACATAGAGGGAAGACCATGTGAAGATACAGGGAAGAGAAGACGGCTATCTCTATGGTAAGGAGAGAGGTCTCAGAAGAAACCAACACTCCCAACACCTCATCTCAGATGTCTGGCCTCCAGAACTGTGAGAGAATAAACTTCTGTTGTTTAAACTGTCCACCCTGCCCTAGTCTGATATTTTGTTATGGAAGCCCTACTAAACTAATACACACCTAAACATCAGAAAGAGTCATCTCACATGAAAGAATTCTAGATTCCCATTGAGGAGATGTAAAACTCCCTGTCTCCAGTTAGAGAAAGGTTATCAAAGTAGTTGGCAGAAATTATTTTTTTAAATGACCTCAAGTAACAGATGAGTGATTTAATTAAGCTGAAGTCAAACTTAACTTTTCACCAAAATTAAAGAGAACCTTTTTCTCTTTAAATTCACTTCATTCCCACATCTTATTGTGTGAATTCAGAGAACACATGCTGAGTCATATATTTGCTGAGAGATTTTGGATAAACTTTCAGCCAAAGAACATATATGCCTAGCCGATACAGATAGCAGTGTGGTGATGGCCAGAGGGAAGAGTGGGGGCTGGGTGGAGGAGGGTAAAGGAGGGAAATGGAGGATATGTATAATTGTGTCAACAATAATAAAAAACAAACAAAAATAAAACAAAATAGGTAAAAGTGTCAATCAGATCATGCCTCTTGCTTTCTTAAAACCTGATATGATGATCCATCTCACTTGATATAAAATCTACATCTTTGGATCCCCTATCAGACCCTCCACATTAGGCCCCTGCTCCTGCTGAGTCTGGTTTCCTGGGCTCACTTAGCTGCATTGCCTCCCTCTTTGTGCTGTTTTTCCAGTGGGATACTCCTTCCCTTGGACCTATGCACATGCTTTTTCCTTTTAGGCACATAATCTTTCCCAGATATCCTAAAGTTTAATTTCCTCATTATATTAAACTATCTAAAATATGACACTATCTAAAACAGTGCCCTATCCTGCCTGACCAGTGTCGCTCGGTGGTTAAGCATCAACCCACGAATCAGAAGGTTACAGTTCAATTCCTGGTTAGGGCACATGCCCAGTTTGAAGGCTCTGATCCCCAGTAGAGGGTGTGCAGGAGGCAGCTGATCAATGATTCTCTCTCATCATTGATATTTCTATCTATCTCTATCATCATCTATCTCCCTTCTTCTCTGAAATCAATAAAAATATTTTTAAAAAATAGAATATTGTCCCATCCAGTAATTTTTTCATTCCCATGCTTTATTTTCTATTCCACTTCTCACCACCTAATGTTGTGTCACAGTTCCCATTCTTTTTCCCCATTTTTTATTACATAAAGTATTACAAAAATTAGTACATATATCTCTCTTTTCCCCTGCCCTTCCTCCATCCTTCCCTACCCCCCCCCTGTGTTTTGTGTCCATTGGTTATGCTTAAATGCATGCATAAAAGTCTTTTGGCTGATCTGTTACCCTCCCAACCCTCCCTGTCCTTGTTGCTGTAGTTTGACAGTCTGTTCAATGCTGCTCTGCCTCTGTATCTATTTTCGTTCATTAGTTTATAATGGTTATTATTATCCATAGATGAGTGAGGACATGTGGCATTTTTCTTTCATTGACTGGCTTATTTCACTTAGCATTATGTTCTCCAGTTCCATCCATGCTGCTGCAAATGATAAGAACTCCTCCCTTTTTACAGCAGCATAGTATTCCATTGTGTAGATGTACCACGGTTTTCTAATCCATTCATCTGCTGATGGGCACTTAGGCTGTTCCCATTCTAAGTGTGCATTGCCTGTCTTCTCCAAGAGCAGGCTCATGGAGAGCTGGGTTACAGCTCTTTTGTTGACAGCAATACTTTCAGGACCTAGGACAGCACCTGGGCACAGGCTTTTGGTTCACACATGTTGAAGGAATGATAAATGGGTTATTGACTGTATATCCTTCATAGAGTTAAACTGTGCATAAAAGTATTAATTTAATAAAATAAAAAATGTTTTATGACTATTATTTTATAGAAGTAGAAAGATAAATAAAATGCATGAAAGACAGACATGATATAGGTTTTATGCTAACACTTCAGTTACAAGGAACAACTTTGTAAGCCAAAACCAACTTATCTCTAATCAGGCAAATGTAGATTAAATATACAGTGAGCTTAAAGAGAGATAAACATAGCTTAGTGATGGCGTGAACTCAAAATGAGTGAAACGTATCACTCTCAAAGCATTTCCAATATTTGAGTTGGAAAACAGGATTAAGGTGAGAGGATAAACCTTTTTTAAAAAAATGTTTTTTGCCAATAGAAGTGAATTAAATATTTTGCTTGAAGAGGCACAAAGTCCAGAAAACTCTAACTTACCCATATCACTATAAACAAAAATTCCCATTAAAAGCCAAAAAGTAAATTATTTTTTGGATTACCTACTTCACCACTTCCCTTGACTAGGCATAATAATTAGAAACTGATTATATGACTCAAATTTCAGTTTAAAACAAGCCAACAAGAATATTAAATGCCAAACACATACCCCTCCCCACCTGTATACACTATTTTCAAGTCAATAAAATCTGTGCCTAGAAAATGTAAAGCCCACAGTATGGATATTATTCCTTGGTTTCAGGATATGTAACTGATAAATTTGTATTCTGCTTTAGAAGGTCACCTAACCTCCTGCTCCTCATCCTTGGCAAGTTTTCTTCCATTTTATACCTTAAATTTTTAGCTCCTAAGCTCTCTTAACTGTTTGACATTTTCTCTTTTTTCCTCAGAATCTTAAAAAAGAAGTGAGAATATTCATATTAATAGATAAATAGGAGAAAAAATCTTCTAGGTTTTTAATGGAAAATGAGCCAGCCCCATATATTCTTATTTATCATAGCTATCAAGTAAAAGAAATAAATGCCTGCAGATTAAACATGGAAATTCTTCTAGCTACCATGGACAAGTAGTATATACATTTTTAGTTTATATGCTGTTATATATAAAAAAAATTTTTTTGGCCCAGACTGGTTTGGTGGACTCAAGGGTCCCAGGTTCGATTCCGGTCAAGGGCATGTACCTTGGTTGCGGGCACAAACCCAGTGGGGAGTGTGCAGGAGGCAGCTGATCGATGTTTCTCTCTCATCAAGGTTTCTAACTCTCTATCCTTCTCCCTTCCTCTCTGTAAAAAAAATCAATAAAATATATATTTTTAAAAATCTTTGTGTAAATTACTATTGGATGAGTTTACATAAGTTCACATAAGACAATTCTAGCATCAAATGCTTAATTGTGATTAAAGTCACATTAAAAATTATATCTGTGACAATGAGAAAAATATACGTAGTAGCCAAAATATGTCACCTGAAAAGAAAGCGAGTTGTGCTCTTTAGACCTCCTGCAAGGAAACTCAATGGGAGGGCAATTTTTCTTTTATGTAAAGAGTTTGAAAACTATATAATTAAAGACATGCCAAAGTTTACGAGAAGGGTTAGAAAACTAAGATAGCTAGAGAGAAAAATGGAATAAGTGAGTAAGTAGTAGAATACTATACTTTTAAAACAGGCATGATCTTAGGAAATGTTTTTTTAAAATTATAGCAGACATAAAGAGTAGCCCCCTAAAGAGAAATGTTGGTCTTCTTTTATAAGTACTACATGTAAAGTAAAAGCATATGCCATCATTGACTAACAGTATAATTTCAATTATGTGTTTTAGCAAAAAGACATTTAGTGATTTTAAAAAAGAAGATCCCACTAAACAAAGATATTTAGACTTCTTGAGATCTGATCAAGAAGGCAGTACTGTGTGAATGTTGTGCTCACCTCCTCCCATGACCACATCAAAATACAACGAAAGTATAGAACAATCATGAAGAACCACCTACAGATTAGCTAAACGGAAGTCCTATAACCAAAGATATAAAGAAGATATGAGATTGATATATATATTGAAGGGGAAATTTTTCTTTAAGAAGTGTATGACTGATTGCATTTATTTTTTTCCAACAAAATAGTTTTTAGAAAATAGGAAAATTTGCAGTATTTACCCCAAATTTATTCATGCCTTCAACAAATATGTCTTGTTCCTTTAATATATGAAAGAAGAGCCCTGGATGGTATGGCTCAGTTGGTTGGAGCATTATCCTGTACAGTGAAAAGTGGTGGTTTTGATGCCTGGTCAGAGCACATTCCCAGGTTGCGGGTTCAATCCCCTGCTGGGGCATGTGCAGGAGGCAACCCATTGATGTTCACTCGCATCGCACATCGATGTTTCACTTCCTCTCTCTCTAAAATCAATAAAAGCATGTCTTAGAGTGAGGATTTTAAAAAGAAAGAAAGACAGAAAAGAAAACAGCATATTTTATATTTGTGTAGAGATTTTGCTGAATTTTAAAGTATTTTCCCTATAATTTCCAAATATTTAGTAGTGGCATCAATCTCCAAAAACCAGTCCCCCCACACCAGAACAGTGTGATGTTCTTGTTTTTGGTCCCCTGTGTGCCCATTCTGAAAAAATATGGAATTGTGGCGACCCAGTACTATCCCTAATTCGTGACTTTCAAAGACTGATTAATACTTTATTTGTAATATAACGTATGACTCGTCGTTATTTTTCATCCTCACTGTCATTAGTGTTATTCATACTCAGAATGGAGGAGAAATATCATGTAGGGTACCTTTGTTGATTCAGCATCTAAAATGAGTTCTGAGAGTGTTTTTCGGGAAAATGGGATTCATGATCAAAATTGCAGGGAGGCTTGAGAAGAGAGCAGATTGACCAGAAGAACCGTTCTGTTAGTGACTAAGAATAATTACTTCATCTCAGATGTAGCACAAACTTCCTAAAAGAAAAATTCGTAGACACGTAAAGTGCTCCTAACCTTAAATCCCCAAGCCTCTATGAATAACCAAAAAGAGACTTTTTTCCTTGTTCAACATATAGTCCTAAGTATCTTTAGTTTATCTGAATTATATCACTGACTTTGAACATAATTAACTTCAGGTTTTAAAAAGTAAAGGGCAAAACATGATGATGAAAATTAATGGTTGAAAAGCCACAAGAGTTAAAGCAAATTTTCTAGGTAAGTTCTCTCTTTACACAGGGAGAGGTTTTACTCAATTTTTGTTTATTAATCTCTGATTATATAATCTTGTAATTGTTTCCTCCTTATTCTTTGCTTAACAGCTGCTGAACTGAGTGAGAACAGCTTAGATTCAATATACTACTTTCATCTGAAAGGGAGGAGCAGAATAAGAATTATATCAGCAAGCTAGAAAATTTTACAAGCATACAGCAGAATCAATTATCTTTTTTTACTATGGTGATCGAATGGAACAAATGACATACCTTAGGTTAGAAATTGTAAATAAACCTACTTCTTTACATGTGGGAGACTCAACTGTCAATTAAAAAAGGTTTTTAATCTTTATTTATTTAGGAGGAAGAGAAAGTCCAGCCTGCATCCACCCCTGCCCATAAAATAATCTCATTCAGTACAGTGGTCATTTCTGTGCTGTGCAAGTCTTTGTGTTGCTATCCCTTTCCTGCCCTTTATTCTTTTCTCAGTTTTTTCTATGTCCAAGACTAAGATCTACCAGCAGATTAATGTCACTGGTGCCTGTTCTCTGAAAGGATTGATTGAAGGAGGTTCCTTAAACCTAGTTTGAAGAGGATGAGGGGTGCCCAAGAGAAAACTTCCTCTCCAAGCTTTAGAGCAAAGCTCTCAGCCACAGGGCTGCTGTTAGGAATCCCTTTTCTCCATAACTTCCCTGAGGGCTCTTTGTTGTTATTCAGGTCTCAACTCAAATGCCATGTGCTCAGAGAGACTATTCTGAACTGCGCTGAAGATCAGGGTTCTAAAATAACAGAAAGAAAGCTTGAGGATGGAACTGGGAATTGGTTTCCTCAGTCAGCATGGATTTATTTGTTGGGGGAACAAGCACATATAGGGTGTCCCCTCAAAAAATGTATACACACACTTTGAATAATTACAAAGACAGTGTTTATTAAAGTATGTTTCATTTTCCAAGTTGAGCTCTCAGCTGTTAAAGTGTGTATACATTTTGGGGGTCACCCTGTATAAAAATGAAAGACAAGTGGGTAGACCTTAGTGAGTAGGATCTGCAGTCCATAGCCCAGGCTGCTAGGCATCTAGGATCCCCTGGAGTGAACAGCCACCCGGAAGCCATGAAGGAGACTTCCTGCCACTTCTGCCTACAAGCAAGATGATGTGAGGGATGTGAACCATCAGTGAAGCATAAGCCCCCCACAGAAGGAAGTGGGAGTTAATAAAATATAGCATATGAATAGACTGTAGAAAAAAATCATATGATCATTCCAATCAATACAGAAAAGGCTTTTGAAAAAATCTAACACATCATGATAAAATCACTCAACAAACTATAAATAAAGAGAAGTTCCTCAGCTGGATAAAGGGCACTTCTAAAACTATGGTGTTGTTGAGCAGGGCCCAAACTAGCATGGGTGGAGGGAGTGTAGTTCATACATGTAACAGCTCCAGGGAGAGAAATAATGCTGTGATGAATGGCATAAAAAAAATCCACCCATGCAGTCATATGTGGGGTCAAGCAAGTGAGTTTGGAGATATCTCTTTTGTTTGAGCAAGGGAGTTTAGAGTGTGCTTGCACACCCAGAGAGTAATAGGGTTCAGCATGTGAAGCTGATGATGCAGAAGAAAAAGGGGGAGAATCACAAAAGCAGAAGAACTTCAGATGAGGGAAAGTGTGCTTCAGACATACATTTGGAGACCAGCCTTTGAAAGCAAAAGGGTCACTTCTGCAGTTATATCAGGAGATTTAACAAAAATAGATGCAAGTAGGAGTAATTTGGAAGACGTTTAGGAAAAACAGAGGAGATTTTGCTTAATGGTTTATTACTTTTTTCATTAGTGTATGAGTTAAATTGTAAATTTTGAGTAAAACAGTACATAAAAAGATGACATAGGAAGTTAAGAAAAGAAGAGATTGTGTGCAATACTTTGTATGGAAAAATGAGAAAACTTAGTTTATAAGAGAGAGAATGTTGGATTATCAGGCAGTGCTGAGAGCCTAACTGATGACTTGGAATTAAACCAGTGAGTCCTATTGTATGGTGTTACCTCACTGTGTTCACCTTGATGAGTGCCGGCATAGAAGTCATCTGGCTGAGTTTATCTAGGGGTGAGTGTTGCAAAGCAAATGTGACCATCAGAATATAGAAGTGAGCTGACAGTTTTTCAAGGGGAGTATTATAGTGATGGATCAAAACACTGAACAATACAAAATAAATAAATAAGTAAACCAGTGTAAAGGTAAAGGGACCAGTAGTGAAGCAAAGGTTTGCCATCAATGAATTGTAGGTCAAGATGGAGTTGAGTAACTGATGCAGTTTGAGTACCTCAGCAAGTGAGCTGGGGGGGCAGGAGAGAAAAAGAAAGTTTGCATTTCAAATTTCAGAGGTAGAAATTTTAATTTAAGAAATAAGTCAAGTACATGACATGAGAATGGGTGGCTAATATAATATGGAAGGAAAATTCTTTGGAGTTGAGGCCAAGAAACTAGAAGGACAAAGGTAGAATGACAGAAAAATGGGTTGGAGGAGGAGACCAATAATCAGCATCCCAAGTCTCCAGTGAATGAATAAATGTCCATAGAGTCACAGGATGATAACAGTGGGAAGGTGGACATGGGGATATGTCTGAATGTGTGAACAAGAGTCTAAATTCGCAATAAATTGCATTGGCCTGGAAATGACCATGGATAACACTGAAAGATGTGAAGGGAGAAAAAGGATAGTCACCCAATCTCTGGCCCCAAAGAACATAATTATGCATTTTCTTATGCAGAAAAAGAAGACTATCTACTTGATATGTCTAAAATAGAGGCAGTGGCTTCAGAGAGCAACCAGATTTAGAAACTCAAGATACAGGGAAATTAGCTGTTTATAAAACACTAGAGGCCCAGTGCATGAAATTATGCAAGGATAAGGTCTCTAGGCCTGGCGGGCGATTAAGGCCAATCAAGTTCACCACTTCCCTGCCTCCTCCTTCCCTCACTCCCTCAGCGCCCGCCACCGCCACCAGTTGCCCTTCATGCTCTGTGTCACCCCCTGGTAGTCAGCACATGTCACAGCAAGTGGTTAAACTCCTGAAGGGACAATTTGCATATTATCCTTTTATTATATAGGATAAATTCCAGACACCATAAGGATTTGAAAAGAAGGCAAGAACTGGAGGCTGTGCTACATTACAAAATGTACACAGGTAGATGAGGCTTCAGGTATTAATGTTTGACTAGGGAGTCATATAAACTTCTGCTAATGACTAAAGCAAACAAGACCTAATGTATAACATCACTGTCCACTGAGACATATAAACCTAAAACTGCCATTCATTCTAAAATTCTATGTCTTAGGGTAGCTGAGTGGATAAGAAAACATGACCCATATATCTGCTGTCTACAGGAAACCCACCTCAGAAAAAGGGACTAACATAGACTGACGGTGAAGGGATGGAAAAAGATTTTACAGGTGAATGGAAATGAAAAAAAGCTAGGCTAGCAATACTTATATCGGACAAATTAGATCTCAAAGTGAAAGACATAACAAGAGATAAGGAAGGCCACTTCATAATACTAAAGGGAGCAATCAAACAAGAAGAAATGACTCTGGTAAACATATACGCACCCAATATAAGAGCACCCAAATACATAAAAAAAAACTTCTGGAGGATATCAGGGGAGAGATTGATAGCAATACAGTCATAATACCCCATTATCACCATTGGACAAATCCTCTAAACAAAATATCAGCAAAGAAACATCAATCCTAAATGATGCACTAAATCAGATGGAATTAATTAACATCTTCAGAACATTTCACCCCAAAGCCACAGAATATACATTCTTCTCAAGTGCACATGGGTCATTTTCAAAGACAGACCATATATTGAGTCATAGGCAAAGTCTCTTCAAATTCAAGAAGATAGAAATCATATCAAGCACCATCTCAGACCACAATGGCATAAAACTAGAAATCAACTGTAATAAAAACAATTTTTTTAAAAAAACACCAATCACCTGGAGGCTAAATAGCATGCTATTAAACAATGACTGGGTTACCAGAGAGATCAAAGAAGAAGTAAAAAGCATCATGGCAACAAATGACAATGAAAACACAACAATCCAAAATCTATGGCACACAGTGAAAGCAGTCTTGAGAGGGAAGTTCATAGCTCTACAGGCCTATCTCAAAAAACAAGAAAATATGGTAATAAATTATCTAACCCTACAACTCAAAGACTTAGAAAGAGAGCAATAAGAAAAGCCCAGCATAAGCAGAAGAAAGGAAATAATAAAGAACAGAGCAGAGATAAATGACATAGAGACAAAAAACAAAAAACAAAAACAATAGAAAACATTAACAAAACCAAAAGCTGGTTCTTTGAAAGAATAAACAAGATTGATGAACCTCTACCCAGGCTCACCAAGAAGCAAAGAGAGAGAAACCAAATAAACAAAATCAGAAATGAAAGAGGTGAAATAACAACTGATCCCACAGAAATACAAACTATTATTTAAAAAATACTATGAACAACTCCATTCCAAGAAAATAATCAACCTAGATGAAATGGACATATTCTTTAAAAAATACAAGCTAAGAAAACTCAACTAAGAAGAGTCAAAAAACCTGAATAGGTTGATAACTACTGAAGAAATTGAAACAGTGATCAAAAATCTTCCAGCAAACAAAAGCCCTGGTTCAGATGGCTTTACAGGGGTGTTCCACCAAGCATTCAAAGAAGAACTAAAACCTATCTTCCTCGAACTATTCCAAAAAATTCAAGAGGAAGTCACACTTCCAAGCTCTTTCTATGAAGCCGGCATTACCCTAATCCCAAGACCAGATAAAGACACCACAAAAAAAGATAACTACAGGATGCACATAGATGCTAAAATCCTCAACAAAATTCTAGCAAATCGGATTCAGCAATACATGAGAAAGATCATACACAAATGGGATTTATTCCAGGGATGCAAGGATGGTGCAATATCTGTAATTAATAAATGTGATACATCACATAAACAGTGAGACAAAAATCACATAATCATATCAATCAATGCAGAAAAAGCATTTGACAAAATCAAACACCGATTCTTGATAAAAACTCTCAGCAAAGTGGGAATAGAGGGATCATACCTCAACATAATAAAAGCCCTATATGACAAACCTACAGCCAACATCATACTCAATGGGAAAAAACTAAATCCATTTCCCTTAAGATCAGGAACAAGACAAAGATGCTCATTCTCATCACTCCTGTTTGACTTAGTACTAGAAGTACTAGCCACAGTAATCAGACAAGAAGAAAAAATAAAAGGCATCCAAATGGGAAAAGAAGTAAAACAGTCCTTATTTGCAGACATGATATTATACATAGAAAACCCCAAAAACTCCATCAAAAACTACTAGACCTAATAAATGAATTTGGCAATGTAGCAGGACACAAAATTAATACCCAGAAATCTATGGTCTTTTTATACACCAATAATGAACTCAGAGAAAGCGAATGGAAAAAAAAAAAAAAACAGTCCCATTTACTATTGCACCAAAAAAATTAAGATACCTAGGAATAAACTTAACCAAGGATATAAAAGATCTGTTCTCGGAAAATTACAGGACATTGAAAAAAGTGATAGAGGAAGACATAAACAAATAAAATAACATACTTTGGTCATGGATTGGTAGAATCAACATCATTAAAGTGTCCATACTATCTAAATCAATCGATAGATTCAATGCAATATCTATTAAAATACCATGGCATATTTCAAAGATCTAGAACAAACTCTCCAAAAATTTATCTGGAGTAAAAAAAAGACCACGAGTAGCCACAGCAATTCTGAGAAAGAAGAACAAAGTTGGAGGGATCATAATACCAGACATCAAATTATATTACCAAGCCACAGTTCTCAAAACTGCCTGGTACTGGCACAAGAATAGACACATAGACCAATGGAACAGAATAGAGGACCCAGAAATTGACCCAAGCCATTATACTCAATTAATATTTGACAAAGGAGGCAAAAGCATACAATGGAGTCAAAACAGCCTCTTTAATAAATGGTGCTGGGAAATTTGGTCAAATAAATGCAAAAAATGAAACTAGATGACCAACTTATACCATACACAAAAACAAACTCAAAATGGCTAAAGGATTTGAATGTAAGATGGGAAACCATAAAAATCCTACAAGACTCCATAAGCAGCAAAATTGCAGACATACGTCATAGCAATATCTTTACAGATACAGGTCCTAGGGCAAGAGAGTAAGGACAAAATGAACAAATGGTACTACATCGAAATAAAAAGCTTCTGCACAGCAAAAGAAACCATCAACAAAACAATAAGAAAGCCCACTTCATGAGAGAACATATTTGCCCATGTTATCTCTGATAAATGATTAATCTCCAACATTTAGAGGGAGCTCATACAACTCAACAAAAAGAAAATAAACAATCCAATCAAAAAATGGGCAAAGGACCTAAATAGAATCTTTTCAAAAGAGGACACTCAGAAAGCCAAGAGACATGAAAACATCAGTGTCGAAGTCACTGATCATCTGAGAGGTGCAAATCAAAATGACAATGAGGTACCACCTGTCAGAATGGCTATCATCAACAAATCAATAAATGACAAGTGCTAGCAGGGATGCAGAGAAAAAGGAACCTTCATACATAGCTGTTGGGAATGGAGACTGGTGCAGCCACTGTGGAGAACAGTATGGCATTTCCTCAAAAATTTAAAAATGGAACTTCCATTTGATCCAGTGATCCCACTTCTAGGAATATGTCCCAAGAAAACAGAAACACCAATCAGAAAGGATATATGCACCCCTGTGTTCATAGCAGCACAATTTACATAGCCAAGATTTGGAAACAGCCTAAACGCCCATAAACAGGTGAGTGGATTAGAAAACTATGGTACATCTACACAATGGAATACTATGCTGCTATAAAAAAGAAGGAATTCTTATCATTTGCAGCAGCATGGATGGAACTGGAGAGAATTATGCTAACTGAAATAAACCAGGAAGTGAAAGAAAAACACCACATGATGTCACTCATTTATGGATAATAAAGAATATTATAACCTGATGAACAAAAAGATAGATTCAGAGGCAGAGAAGCATGGAACAGACTGTCAAATTACAGAGGGAAGGCTGGAAGATGTTGAGTGGGGGAGGTAAGAGATCAACTGAAAGACTTGTATGCATGCATATAAGAATAACCAATGGACACAAGACACTGGGGAATGGGGTGAGGGCATGTGCCGGTGGGTAGAGCAGGCTGGGGGAAGGACAATGGGGGGAAAAAAGGAGACATATGTACTACTATCTGTAATACTTTAAACAATAAAATAAAAATTAAAAAATATATAAAATAAAATAAAATTCCATGTCTTATTTTTACCAGTCCAATCTGGTAGGTCACAACATCTTACTGGCATATTTTTTTGGAATTATTCCTTACCCTCCATTGACACTATTTTTTAGTTCAGACACTCTAAATCTCTTCTTTTTATTTTAGCAATAGCTTCCTAACTGATATTTTCGTCACCATCCTCAAATCCATATCTTTAAGCCCATTATTTGTGTTTCTGACAAGCTGAAAGACTATATGTATATATATGCATAGCTCATGAACACAGACCAAAGGCTTGGGGTGGGTAGGGGCTGGGTGGAGGGAGGTTAAGGGGTGGGGGAATGGGAGACATCTGTAATCCAATCTATAAAAGAGTAATATGAAAATTAACCATCACACCCTCACTCCATCACTCCATCAGAAAGATGGCTGCGGCCACAGAGCTGGAGAGAGCAGGAGGCTTGTGTTGCCCCTGGTGATGGAGGAAGCCAAGTTTTATGCCTACCCTGGCTGGCCCTGAGCTCCACTCAAGGCTACAAAGTTTCAATTATAGAAGATAAAAAAAAACCCCAGATACCTGCTTCCGGCCCATGGCGTGGCCAGCCTGAAAACAGCCATCAGCCCCTCACCCAGGCTGACCAGGCACCCCAGTGGGACCCCCACCCTGATCCAAGATACTCTTCAGGGCAAACCAGCCAGCCCCCACCCATGCACCAGACCTTTATCCTATATAATAAAAGGGTAATATAAAAATTAACCTTAACAGCAAAACCACTGGGAATTATTGGTCACTATGATACACACTGACCACCAGGAGGCAGATGCTCAATGCAGGAGTTGCCCCCTGGTGGTCAGTATGCTCCCACAGGGGGAGCTCTGCTCAGCCACAAGCCAGGCTGAAGGCTGCCAGCACAGCAGTGATGGTGGGAGCCTCTCCCATCTTCTCAGCAGCACTAAGAAGATTGGACTGCCAGCTTAAGCCCAATCTCCCGGGGAGGAGCAGGCCTAAACCAGCATATCCCAAGGGGTCCCAGACTGCAGACTGTGAGAGGGCACAGGCCAGGCTTAGGAACCCAAATTTTTGTGCACTGGGCCTCTAGTATGTGTGTATATATATATGAATATTTGTTTTTTGTTTTTTTAAGTAAATCTGATTAGGGCTCTCCATTTACCCCCTTTATCTTAAGGGCCATTGTGTACTTTTGCTGGGCACCCAGCCCTACCTCTCTCCAAGGCCATAGCTCTCACCCTCTCCCACTCTAATCCTTACTTCTGCCTTGCTCAACTTTTCATAATATTTGCCAGGGTCTCCTTCCTCCCTGGGCCTCATTCCTTTGTCAGCTGGACCATTCCCTTCTTTCTTCATCCAGTTAATCGCCACACCCTTAAAACACTCAGTTGTAGGTATATACACACAGGGGCTTAACTCACACATGGCCAGGCTGGTCACATGCCCTCATTCTCCTGCAGCATCCTGCCCAGACCTCTATCAACACAATGATTTCACTGACCTATAACTGCTCAGGGAAAAATACAAGTTAAACAAGACATGTTCACCATATTGCAGAACAAGTATATTCTCTTTAAAAGTTTCATCCTTTTGTTCCCACAGGTATAATGACTGGTTCTATTTGGTTTTCGTCTCAATAACCAAATCAGAAAGCTAGATTATAGAAACAAGATTCCAGGGAGAAAGTTGACTTTAGCCACCTAAAGTGTTCATGATTCAAGAATCACAGGAATCAGAAATTCTTTGTCAGTTATATTGGCACATATGGTGAATCATTTGTGTGAAGATCTAATCTTAGGGGAAAAATCCATGTGAGACACAAGAACAAATGTATCCTTGTTGCCTATGTGTTAATGGCCCTGTTAACATTTCACAGAGGCAAATAGCCACAAATTATATGTCTGACTACTATGTAATCTCACTTGTTATTGCTCACAAGTTAGATAGAGTGAGAGGAGAGATGGATCAAGGCAAACTCATCTATGATGCAATAGCTATCCAGAGCTCATGATGTAATAAGAAATCTTTTGGCAACTTTTCATATATTAAATAAAGCCCACCACCAAGGCCTTATTGTAAATTGGAACCTAGCATTTATAAAATCATGGGGGCAACACAGTTGCTTCAGGTACTTAGTGCAGCTGACAATAGCATGGGATCTGACCATTGTGTAAAGTTGTTCTCTCCATATGTTGTCTATAGATATCAAAACTCCTGTCAGTAACAATCATTTTCTTCACTCCTTCCCTTCTTCCACAGAGCATTTCTGAATATATACATACTAGGGGCCCGGTGCACAAAACTTTGTGCACTGGGGGGAGGGGGCTCCCTCAGCCTGGCCTGTGCCCTCTCACAGTCTGGGACCCCTCGGGGGATGTCCACCTGCTGGTGTGCCTAGCCAGCCTGGTGAGGGGCTAAGGACCATTTTCAGGCTGCACACAGCTCCCATTGACCCAACATCCTGACGAGGCTGGCTGGAATCAGGTTTCTGGGGTTTATTTATCTTCTATAATTGAAACTTTGTTGCCTTGAGTGGAGGCCTAGTCAGGCAACGAAGCCTCCTGTTTGCTCTAGCTCCGTGGCTGTGGGCTGCCATCTTGGCTGGGTTAATTTGCATATAGCTGCTCTGATTGGCTGGTGGCATGGCTTGGCTGGTGGGCATGGCTTAGGTGTCTCAGAGTGATGGTTAATTTGCATATTACTCTTTTATTAGATTAGACAAAATAATTGTGTATGTAAATATATACGATAGCTCATATTTATTGAATACATAACTATATGTCCAATACTCTGCTAAGTGTTTTTGCATGAATTGTCTCATGTGATACTTCCAACATTAGAACGTATGAGCTTTTTACTCTCCTGACTTTATCATTACAGAAAGCAAATAAATAAAAGCAGGTTGCAGGATCATGAAAAATAAAAATCTCTCAGTTATGCCTCTTTGAGACAAGAGAAAACTTGTCAGTTCCTGGTGGTAAGTTAGTTTTTTCAGTACTTATTCTAAAATGCTTTCTCATGTTGCCTTTCACAAAGAGAATGGTCAATAATTTCAGCAACATCCCCAGTGTAAAATCAGCAGCAGGTTTTGTGAAGCTGTTTTTTGTAAGATTCTTTCATATATACTTAGGAATGAAATACAATCCGCCAACTGAAGACAGTTCTACAAAGTGAAGAAATTCCACAGAACCCACGCTCCCCGTCACAATTGATCCAACACATCATCAAAGAAGATATATGGGTGGCAAAAAAAAAAAGTATATGAAAAGGTGATTCATATCTTTTGACATTAGGAAATTACAAATTAAAACACTGAGATACCAACTAGACACCTATTAGAATGGCTACACTCCAAGCACCTGACAATACCAGTTGCTGGCTGTGATGCAAATCAAGAGAAAGTTGCTGGAATGCACTTTGGAAGGCTGACAGTTTTTTATGAAGCTAAGCATAGATGTACCATCAGTGCTGGCTAACCATAGGCTTACCAGCAATATTGCTGCATGTGACTGAGCAATACCTGTGTCTGCAGCCTCGTCTTGTCAGCCTCAGGTCTATTCCCATTCCTGGTTTTCTCAGAATTTACACTTTCACTGGAGCCAAAAAATTTAGATTCATTCTCTGAACCAGGCTGAGTGGTGCTCATGTCCACCTTTCTAAGTACCACCTCCAGTCTTTCTTCCACTGTCAGGCCATAATGGTTACCATTTTTAACATGGAGACATATGAAATATAGCATTTCTCTAAGTTATACCCAGAGAATGAATCACCAACATGAATATTCTTGTATTTTTTTCTAATCTATCTGGATATTTCTTCTTCCCTTCTCCCCTAAAAATTTTGATGCTTGAGTAGGAATTTTATATCCCCTTGTGACTTACTACCCCTTTTGTGTCCTATTTACCTTCCAGGCCATACCTTCTGGGACAGAAAAGGTAGCAAACACTTCCCTTGCATCACATCCTCATCTTATCTACTCAATAGTGTTCTCTATGCTTAATTCTTTAGGCTTTGAGTTTATATATGAAAACCAACTTAGAGAATTCTGAGGAAATATATTTTTTATGAAATTCAGGTTTTCAAATCATTGTCCTTCTGTGGACTTCTAAAAATCTTACTTTGACCTCAACATTGAGCAATTATTTCCATTTTCTAGACACTTTGTATTGTTCCTTTCCTGAAGAATAAATTTGGATTTAATGATAGAAAGGCTACAAGTGGTGGAAAAAAATAATTATCTGCCTGTAGAGGATTACTGCCTATGAGAACAATTTATTGACAATGACAGACCTATTAAATTCCCTAACCTACAAGAATGAATGCACTACATTTCCTTCATTCAGTCATCCCTATATATAACTCCTTTTGACTATTTTTACTAATATGATAGTTTTGTAGTGGTAATTTAGGGTTATATTTTCTGGCCCGGTTCTGTGGTGCATGTCTTTTGGGTAAGGAATAGGCTATTTGATCACTTCCCCAAGCAACAAACTGGAATATGAACAAGATGTTCAACTGAAGTGAAAATATAATTCTGTGAATTGCTAACCAACACATTTGTTGGACCATCCATGATTTACAGAAGTCTTGTACATACTTCAGCACCACAGATAACCAAAGCTTCCTTTAGAAAGCAAGAAGAGATGCTTAATCCAACATTTTACTTCCTCCATTATCAACAATAACCATCCTATCTAATAAAGAGGGACTATGCTAATTGACCCTCATGACGTTGCAAAGATGGCAGTGCCCACAGCCAATAAGGAGGGAATATGCTAATTGATTGCCATGCCCTCAAAGATGGTGGTGCCCACAGCCACAAGATGGTGGCCTAAACTGGCAGTTGGACATTCCTCTCACAATCCAGGACTGCTGGCTCCTAACCACTTGCCTGCCTGCCTGCCAGCCTGATAGCCCCCTAACCTCACCCTTGCCAGTATGATTGACACCTAACTGCTCCCCTGCCAGCCCAATCATCCCCAACTGCCCTCCCCTGCAGGCCTGGTCTCCCCAACTGCCCTCTCCTACAGGCCTGGTCCCCCCCCCAGTTGCCCTCCCCTGCCAACAGACAATGTGGGGGTGCCCATTTTGTGATGATGTGGGGGAAGCCATCTTGTGATGACATGGAGGCAGCCATCTTGTGATGATTTGGGGGTGGCCATCTTAGGACAACGTGGGGGGTGGCCATCTTAGGACAATGTGGGGAGTGGCCATCTTGTGACACAAGGGCATGAGGGTCACTGTGCATATTAGCTCTTTATTATACAGGATTTTACCACTTTCAATTTTGTTGATGTCCCAACTTGTGTTTCCTAATTAACAGAGTAGTAGGATTGGAGAATTCTAAAAGCAAAGCCAGGTATTGGTGTGTGCGAATGTGTGTGTGTGTGTGTGTGTGTTACAGCAAAATAATCATTTAAAATTAATATAGAGACACAGCTTGCACAGATAAGCTTACCTTATTATACAAATAAGGTAAGCTTTATTTTAAAATTCTGGTATATTTTTTTTAAATCTCAGATTGTTCATATTACTTCATTATTCTGTTTAATTTCATATGGGCTTTATTAAATAGACATTCCCTTTAAATATGTAAAACTTAAACACTCAACTAGGAAACAGAATTATCCTAGACAATATTTGCCTTTATACCAATTTAAGGACTATCAATAAATTATTTGTCATGTCTTAAGTGTAATAAAATTAACTTTACTTAAAAGATTTTTACTACTTTACTCACAATAGTTATTGAAAAAAATCTGTAATAATATCTGATTCTTGGAATTATATTGGTCTTGGAAATGTGTAAATGTGTGAAAAGGATATACAAGAAAGCTATAAGAAATATACAAAGAAAGAAATGAAGAGAGGAAGGGAGGGAGGGAGGAAGAGATGGAGAGAAGGAGAAGGAAAAGAAAGAACAGAAAGAAAGAAGGAAGGGTTCAGACTTTTGAATAGAAAGAGAGACATAGAATAAATAGTTCTATTAAACATATTACAAACTGGTTAGCCCTTGCAGTTTCTATAAGGAGACCAATTTTTCAAATTAAAAAAGATGGCACAAGCCATCAGCATAAAGGGATACTCTGAAAGAAATATAAAGTAGTTATGTCAATTAGAGGACATTTTTTTGTCACGAATAGAGGATGGATATTGTTCCCAGTAGAGATGAATATTGGCAAAATGTTTCTAGAAGCAGTTTGAAAACATGTGCATAAAAGCATTCTCATGTCTGTGGCTGCATTGTTTCTTTGAATACATCATAGAATATTATGAATTATCTAATTTTCAATATTTTATAATGCATATTTAATAGAAAAACAAATAACTCTTGACAAAATTTTCTAACTTATTTATCTGAACTAGTCAATGAATATATTTTTTAGTAAAATATAGCTGAACTAGCTGAGCCAAATTTCAGTGGCCTCTGAAAGTAATCTCCAAAGAAGAAAAAAAAGAAACAAAATGTGTCAAGAACAGTTATTAAAGATCTCTTTGAGGGTCTAATGAAAACAATGGTGCTCTCTATCCCAAAGCACACACACAAAATACACATAATTCTTTTTATTAGACTTGTATTTCTGAGAGAGAGAAAAACACACACAATATTTACTAAACTAACACTTCTCTCAACCTTTAATTTTTATAAAAAAAGGCCACTTTCTTTTTAACAAAAAGGAAAGAATTAAATCCAAATTATAATAAAACTTTAATTCTTCTCAAAACTCAAGTTATAAATGAAGATTGCTATGCTTCGGACTTAAATAAAAGCTTAAAATTGTAAAGGTAACTGTAGCATGGCCACATTATCACACCTATTATTTTTTTAAATAGTTGATTCCAATTTGTTTTGTTAATGTGGCACAGAAGAAACCCAACGTGATTTAGGAAATTGCAAGTCAAAATATGTTACAAGTCCTTTGTTCTCATGGCATTGAAGTCATCTTTGACTAGGTCTTCAGCATTAATAATAATAATAAAGAAAAAAAAATAGAATGCATTTGAAAAAAGTGTTCTTCAAACAAATGTTTTCAATATTTTCAGATTTATGCCTTCAGTGAAACGGAAGTTTTAATACTCAAAAAATTCTTACTGTGTTGAAAATCTTATGGCCTCATTTGCCAATCTCCTCATGCACAATGACATCTTAGCTAAAATAGCAATTTTTCTTCAGGATTTCTAATGGAGAATGTTGGACCTTGACTAAGAAGATAGTAAACATGTGCCAATTCAGCCAATCAGTAATAAAATGCACCTCAAAAAAGTTCTGCGTATGCTCCATTTTTTTCTCTAAAATATACCAAAAGGAGACCCCACCTGGCAGAAGCTTAATTTTTTTCCTGGAAGAGCAAGAAAAATTTGTACCATAAACATGAACAAGTTTCATATTTTGATCCTTTTTCTTCACAAAACTCAAATGTGAGCAACTCCACCCATGCTTCTGATAAAACACAACATTCCTAGCAAGACACAAGATATTTAGGGAGTGAGGGCAGTGAGCACAGCAGAAATTCAGGCCATCAGAAAAATAAAAACCCTGAGGCTGGAGCCTTTTCCTCTTCAAGGTAGAAAAATCAGGTGTGTTTTCAATCTATTAAATTACCAGCTATTAGAGTCTCAAATTTTTCTTTCAGTTGAAACTTTGTTTGGAAAAGAAACATTTTTATCATTGCAGAGTAGTCTATATATTTATGTTATTTACTAAAGGCCTGGTGCACAAAATTTGTGCACAGGTAAGGACCCTAGGCCTGGCCAATGATCAGGGCCAGTCAGGGCCTTCCTTCATTCTGCGCCACCCCCTGGTGGTCAACGCACATCATAGCAAGTGATCGAATTCCTAGTCTCCCAGTTGAACTCCCGAGGGGACAATTTGTATATTAGGCTTTATAGATAGATAGATGATAGATAGATAGATAGATAGATAGATAGATAGATAGATAGATAGATAGATTACCCAAGACTTAGCAGCTTAAAAAAAAACATTTATTATCTCAAGTTTCTGTCGAACAGGAATTTGGGAGAAGTTTAGCTGGGCAGTTCTGGCTCAGGGTCTACTTGAGATAGTTCACTGACACGACCTTTGGCAGATGCCTCAGTTTCCTGCTGGACATTGGCTAGAGGCTTATTTCTCATCCAGTGAGCTTTCCATGGGACTGTACATGACATGGCAGTTGGCATCTCCCAAACCAAGTGATGTGAAAGAGAAAGAAGAAGACTCAATGCCTCTTTATGATCTGGTCTCAGAAGTCACACGCTATCACCTCTGGTTTATCTCCTCCAGCAACTTACTGGTTCCAGTGACATTCAAGAAGAGAGGAATGAGGCTCCACTTCTAATGGGAGAAACATCGATGACTTATGGACATATTTTAAAAGACCATAGGCTTTGCAGTTTTCTAAAGAACCACTAGATTATGCAGTCTTTGAAGGTGACTGTGAGTAAGCCACACAGGAGACCAATGATGTAAACTGCCCATAGAAGATATCAATTATTTTCTCCTACCACTTGCTGAAGAGAAATAAAATAGCTTAATTCTTCCAAGACCATCCTTAAATTTTTATAAAAAACACCAACAGAAATTCAAGTGTTATAGTCATTGCTAAGGTTTTCTTCTCTTTGTTCCATAGCTCTCCATTTTTATTTAAATTCACTAATCAGTTAAAAAACCTGATCAGTTAAGGAACTGAAGAGGCTCAACATCAGTTGGAATCTAAGAACCCTAAGAGTACATCTCAGAGGTCGCTCAGCCTCTGTGATCTCTGTGGGCTACTTCCTAATAGTCTTATTTCTAAATTCTGAATAGCTCTTCTTTTCCCAAGTTTAATAAAATATAATTGGCTATCATGTGCCACTTTTAACTATGCAATTATCTGTACCATATTTAACTTGAGTTCATCGTTCTTTCTTCTGACTTAAGTAAGCACACTATAAATTATACTGAATTTCCAAAGCTAATATTGAATTACTTATCCTAATGGGGGCAAACACTGATACAGATAACTGAGAAAGGATTTTCAAATGGGGTGGAAAATGGTTTCTTTTTCACTTTCAATATACAGCAAGACCATTTTTGCAAAAGACTTATCTTCCCAACAGTGATTTCAGATTTTAAATTGGTTTGCATGCCTCAATACACACAATTTGATATAAGGAAAAGTATTGAGAAGCACCTCTCTTGGCAAAAGATGTAAGATGCTGATTTAATGTTTGTCATAGGTATTTTGTAAGTGAAAAATTGAGGCACCTACATAATTTCCACTTTATTATTAACAGTTCTGTCACCTAATGACAGACTTAGTTTAATTTTAAAAATATCGGTTTTGTAACTGGCCTTTTGCTCATCTACTGGTATAGATTAGACAAAGTACAGATCAGTACAGACTTAGATAAGTGCCCTGAACTGATACCAAAATGTTGTCTTTTAAATCCTAAATTTAACACTTGATATAAGTTTGCTTTTAAACAAAGTAGATTCCTATCCATGGTATAATTTATTTCATTGAAGTGGGAAATGGAGAGGGTGTAATTAAGAACAGATAAAATTTAACAAGGGCCTGGCCTATGTGGCTCAATGGTTGAGGTCATGGTTCAATTTCCAGTTAGGGCACATGCCCAGGTTGCAGCTCAATTCACAGTAGGGGGCATGCAGGAGGCACCCGATCAACAATTCTCTTTCATCATTTATGTTTCTATTTCCCTCTCCCTTTTTCTCTGAAATGAATACAAATACATATTTTAAAATTTTGACAAGAAATGTGTGCTTCATTTCTGAGTACTAGGAAGTGCTATTCATGAAGGCCTCACAGAAAAGGATTAAAAGAAACTGAAGTAATGGCACATGTAAGAGCAGTCAGCCACAGCTGGTAATCAGAAAGTATTAAAAGAGCCGAAGGCTTTAGTGTCAAATGGAGCAAAAAGTTCTGAAGTGGAATTGAAACTCCTTATGTGGTGTTATGCTTTGGTACCTAAGTAGGTGAGGATAAGAATCCTGTAGAACATTATGATACAACTAGGGGCCCGGTGGACAAAAATCTGTGCACTCGAGAGGGGGAAGGTCCCTCAGCCCGGTCTGTGCCCTATCTCAGTCTGGGACCCCTCGGGGGTTCTCCACCTGCTGGCATGCCAGACCAGCCTGAGGAAGGGGCTGATGGCTATTTTCAGGATGGCCAAGCCCCTCAGTGGGAAACCTCATCCCATGGGGGTGTGACCAGTCTGGGTGAGGGGCTGAGGGCCATTTTCAGACTGCCCACAGCCCCTTTAGGGTTTGGGTCCCTACTGGGGTGCCTGGCCAGCCTGAGTGAGGGGCTGAGGGCTGTTTGCAGGCTAGCCACAGCTCCCATTGACCCAAGATCCCAGCGAGGCTGTCTGGAAGCAGGTTTCTGGGATTTATTTACCTTCTATAATTGAAACTTTGTTGCCTTGAGCAGAGGCCACAGCCAGCCTAGGCAGGCAATTTCCTCCATCGCTGGTGCAATGAAGCCTCCTGTTTGCTCTAGCTCTATGGCTGCCGGCCACCATCTTGGCTGGGTTAATTTGTATATTGTCACTCTGATTGGCTGGTGGGTGTGGTTTGGCTGGTGGGCATGGCTTAGGTGTAATGGAATGAGGGTTAATTTGCATATTACTCTTTTATTAGATTAGATAGAACTCTGAAATCGTGCCTAACAACTTATGATGAGGCTCTTACCCATCATAGTCATATACAGGCAAAGGAATACAAAATCCTTCTTGAAAAAACCAATAGTCCACTCAATGATTACTAAATGCTACTAGAATAGTTATTTAATATCAAATGGGTTCTACTTAAAGTACTTAATTATATTTAAAAGCAAACCTCCCCCCAAAGTAGTAATAATAAATAAAAATAAACAATAAAAGCAAACGTTTGTTCCCTAATAATTTCAATGTACCTACTCAACTCAATAGGGTTTCCACTAATGCTTACTCCCTGGCATTGCCTTTGTGAAAGCCTACCCACAAGATATTCCTCTCTGAAAACTGCTATCATTGGAAGTCACCCACAGTTAAGTACCTACAGGAACTGCAAGTCACTTAAGTGACAAAAACTAGTTAGATTGGTAGACAATACAGAATGGTGAAAATTGTGGTGAATTGGTGAACTTAAGTTCTATCTGAAGAGGCTATGGAAGCATAGCCTCAACCTCAACCAATTTTCAGCTAGTGGATATGTGTACCCAAGGTTGCCAGATATTCTAAGCTCTTTGTTCAAAAAAGCTAGAACTCTGAATTAGGTAAAGTTGTCCAATTTTTAAATGTTAGCAACAAGTTTTTTAAACCTGTGCAACACAAGTAAAACACCTCTCTGCACATGCCCCTGGGCTGCTATTTGCTATCTATTTCATACTGTTTCCCCTTCTGTGCACATGTTATTACAACTTCATCAGTCTGGGTAATAACTGAAAACTTAAAATAGAGGGTTTCATGTTATACTGACACCCACAAAGTTTTCCTAGCTGATGAGATTGTATTAACTGAGAACACGTTAATACAATCTCATCAGGAGGAAACATGGGAAGTCGCCTGAAGTATTTTACATCTAGAACAAACTATTTAGCCTATCAAAAAGTATTTTATGTCCTAATAGAACCTTACTTCTATCAGTACCATTCCGTTAGTAAAAGATTTTTTTGTCTAGATATCTGAATCCTTCCCCAGGAATGAATGGGAATGTTGCCCAAAATTGGCCATTTTTTATTGTGGTATGATCAGAATATCTGGATACCTGTGAACCAATACAAATAACAGCTAAAATGTAAAGAAGTTTCTACCAATCATCAGGAGGAAACATATCAAAAATATATATCTCCAAATCAGTTTACTCAACAAATACTTATTGAGTGCCGCTGAAGACACAATGGTGAACAAGACAGAAATGTTGGCCTCCTCATGAAGCTTACGGAAAGTAGATGAGTCCAACAATGAAAACTATATAAGACAAGAGGCCTGGTGCACGAAATTCATGTATGGGTGGTGGGTACCTCAGCCCGACATGCACCCTCTCTAATCTTAGAGCCCTCTCCAATCCAGGAGCCCTGACAGCTTAGGCCCACTCCCTTGGTGCTCTGCTCTCTACAGGACCTGGCTGCTCCATGCCCACAGCCCAGAGGCTCTCCATGGCAGAGGTAGAACGCTTCCTCATTGCCACGGCAATGATACAAGTGTCCCATCCTGGCCACTCTACACATGCATGCACTGCCCAGAGGCCCTCCATGGCTGGGGCAGGATGCTTGACTCGTCGCCACAGTGATGAAACAAGCATTCTGCCAAGCCGCTCATGCTGCCTGCTCTCAGCAGCCAACCCCCCCTCCCCCCCAGGAGTGGGGAACTCTGGCGGGGCCAAGGGGAATAAGCACCCTCATCTTGTGGCTATGGGTACCATCATCTTTGTGACAGAGTGACGGTTAATTTGCGTATTACCCTTTTATGATATAGGAGCACAAGGGCTCAATGACATAGCCCAGGGTGTGTGGTTTGCCTGGAGGTACACTGCTCAGATTATCTTTTAATGAGGGGAGTGAGTACTGGCCAGTTGTGGAAAGTATGATCAGGAAACAGCTGTCCACATTCCAGCTGTCAGCACCTTTAAGCTCTGCTTCAACTGCAGAGAGCTGCCTCATACTAGATCATCCCCATCCTGAGGCAGGTTGCATCCAGTGAAGGAACAAGGAGGAGGAACCAAGGTTGAGCTATTTCAGCCCAAAATGGACAATTCTAATGGACAATGCTTATTCCAGAGCACACTCCAGTCTGGCTGAGGCTTTGTCAAGCCTACATTGCAGTTCAATTCTTTCCTTCACTCATCCTGCTCCCTTCCCATTTCCTTTCACTAGAATTGATCTCTAATAAACAAATTGTGCCTTAATCTCCATCTCAACATCTGCTTCTAGAGAACCTAACCTGCAACCCAATGAATTACAAACATTTAACACAGAGGGAGGGGAGCTAGCAGAGAAAGCTTACCAGAGGAAGTAGCATTAAATCTGATATCCAGGTCTAGTGGTTTGGCTCAATGGCTAGAGTGTTGTCCCACAGATGGAAGGGTCTGAGTTTGATTCTGATCAAGATCACATAACTTAGTTGCAGGCTTGGTCCCAGTTGGAGCCCTTGCAAGAAGCAACCAATTGATGCGTCTCTCTCATATCAATGTTTCTCTCTCTCTGTCTCTCCTCCTCCCTTCCACTCTCTCTCTCTCAAAAAAAAAATGGAAAAATATCTTCAGGTGAAGATTAACAAAAAATAAATAATAATTTTTTTAAATGTGAGATCCAAACATTGAGGTTAACTCATCATTTTTAAAATTAAAGGAGAATAAAGAACAAGAAGGCCAAGACCCAAAGTTCTGGTAAAAGAGAAATGTGGAAAGGACTGTATTTTGCACAGGAAAAGAAGCAGAACATGAGAGACAGTAAGGAGTCAGACCTGAAAGCATCTCACTAGCCAATTTAAGGTCAGAATTTATCATAAAGGCAATGAGAATCCACAGGAAGATTAAAGCAGGAGAGTGACCATTCTGCCTACAGCATTGGAGGAAGACAATGCCAAAGGCAGGGCACCCAGATAAGCAATTGATGTCATCTGGGTAAGAGACTGCTGTGAAACAACTACAGAGTCAGGTCTGATGGACACAAAAAACACAGGTGGTAGAATCAATAGGACTTTCTGTTAGGTCAGAGGGGGGTCCAGCAGAGGAGGAAGCTAGTCTTGCAAGGAATGTCAGTCCATAAAACCAAACAAAGCACTGCCCTGAGGGAGGGCAGGAGTTGTTGTGCTGGCGCTAGCCAGCACAGAGTCTTCCTGGGATGTAGGGGCATTCCTGCAGATCCAGGAGGAGGTATAACCATATCTGCAGAACAAAGACCCCAAAGTCTTATAAAAAGCAAAACCTTGAGAGAAGAGAAACCAAGATGGTGACATAGGTGAACACCAGAATTGCGGCCATGCACAACTATTTTAAAACAACAAAAAAAGAAAAAATGGACACCACCCAGACCCACAGAAAGGCTGGCTGAGTGGAAATTCTACAACTAGAAAGATAATGAGACTCAGAGGAGGTGCAGAAATAAAGTGCAGAGTTACGGAGGTATGCACAAAGGGGATGGCGGAAAGAGCTGGCAGAAAAGGCTGGCAGGATTTCATACCAGAGGGAAGCACAAGCTCCTGATGGCTCTGAACTCCAATTCCAGGTGAGACTCTGGGGACTCAGAACCATATGGGGAGGAGCTGGACTGTCTGGCACCCATCAGGCACCAAGAGAAACTCCAGAGCGGCTTGAGACTCGGTGCCGCTTATGGCAGGGCTGAGAAGCGGCCATAGCCGGTTGCTCCTCCCTGTAGACTCCCTGAGACCCTGCCCCACCCAAGCTGTGTGCAGAGGCTTTTGCATATAAAAGGCTGGGAAACCCCAGGCAGAAGCTAAAAATAGAACCTCCTTGGGGATACAAGTGCCAGTGTTCCCAAACAACTCTTGCCCCATAAGGGTGTCTCCAGCACAGAAATTCTCCCACTGTGGACACAGCTGATTCGCATAACCAAGTGGCTTGGAGGTCATTTCCTCTCAGTGACCACCTAACACAGAAAGCCACTCTATCAACCCAGGGAAGCAGCCAAAATATGGAGACAAAGAAACAGATCACAAATTATAGAAATGAAGGAAAGGAAATGACTGGATATAGAGTTCAAAATCACAGTTTTACAGTTTTTCAAGAATTTTCTAGAAACCATCGATAAATTTAGTGAGACCCTCAATAAATCTAATGAGACCCCTGAGGATATGAAAAAAGACCAACTAGAAATTAAGCATACACTGACTAAAATAAAGAATATTATACAGAGATCCAACAGCAGATTAGAGGAACACAAGAATCAAGTCAAAGAATTGAAATACAAAGAAACAAAAAATACCCAAATGGATAAGCAAAAAGAATCCAAAAATATGAAGACAGTATAAGGAGCCTCTGGGACAACTTCAAGCATACCAACATCAGAATTATAGGAGTGCCAGAAGAAGAGAGAGCAAGATATTGAAAACATATTTGAAGAAATAATGTCAAAAAACTTCCCCTACCTGGTAAAAGAAATAGACTTCCAAGTCCAGGAAGCACAGAGAATCCCAAACAAAAGGAATCCAAAGAGGACCACACCAACACATATCATAATTAAAATGCCAAGGACAAAAGACAAAGAGAGAATCTTAAAAGCTGCAAGAGAAAAGCAGTCAGTTACCTACAAGGGGGCACCCATATGACTGTCAGCTGATTTCTCAACAGAAACTTTGCAGGCCAGAAGGGAGTGGCAAGAAATATTCAAAGTGATGAATAGCAAGAACCTACAGCCAAGATTACTTTACCCAGCAAAGCTATCATTCAGAATTGAGGGTTGGATAAAGAGCTACACAGGTAAGAAAAAGCTAAAGGAGTTCATCACCACCCAACCAGTATTATATGAAATGCTGAAAGGTATCCTTTGAGAAGAGGAAGAAGAAAAAGTAAAGATAAAAATTATGAACAACAAATACATATCTATCAACAAGTGTATTTAAAAATCAAGTGAATAAAAAATCTGATGAACAGAATAAACTGGTGAATAGAATAGAATCAGA
>PVJC01016423.1:0-33764 GCA_004026665.1 Murina feae | reverse complement strand
GCTCAACTCCTCCTGGTGGCTCTTGATGTGCTCCAGAAATGTGTCGAGCTTTGGAAACGTCTGGGCGCAGCTTTTGACCACACACTTGTACACCTTGATGGTAGACATGGAGCAGGTTAAAGGAGAGGCAGGAGAGCTGCCTTCACTGCTGCCCCCTGCCCTGTGGCATCCACCTGGAACACTGCTGGTGAATGACCCTACTCCCCTGCTTTTATTTTGATTCGAGGGTTCTCTCTTCTCAGCCAGTCATAATGACCACACTACCCTTTCCTCAGGCTCTGGAAATACAGTAAAAGATGACACTGTGGCCTTCTAATCTCATACTGGAGTAGTGGCTCCCCAACTTGAGCGCATATGACAGTGACAGATTACTGGGTGCCCCCCCCAGAGTATCTGATTGGGCAGGTCTGGGGGCCTGAACATGTGCATCCTAACAAGCACCCAGGTGACGCTGGTCCAGAGACCTCACTGTGAGAACTGCTGTCTAACAAGCCTACCTGGGGACATCTCTAGGGGAATGCGCATTGTTTTGACTATTTACCACTGATTAGACTCCAGACTCTAAAACTAAATATTAACTTTTACAGAACTGATCTGATATAAACGACTTCTGTCAGGTAGGAAGGATTACCCCAAACCTTATAGGTTTCGTTGCCCTGTAGGACGTTAACCAGATTTGTATCTATCTTAGCAATCCTTTTTTTAAAAATTAAATTTATTGGGGTGGTATTGGTTAATAGGATCATATAGGTTTCAGGTGTAGATTTCTCAGATACTAACTTAGCAATCTCATTTCAGTATTCTTTTTCCCCTGATAATACTATATAGGTATCAATATCAGTGTCTCATATCTTGTTTTGAACTGATTTTCTCACCCTTCCAGTTCCCTCATTAATGACTTGCATAAAATTCTGACTCATATTCATTATATTATTTACATGAGAATCATGTTTTTAACATTTTGAAAATTATACTTTGACAAGTGGTATGTACTCCTGGTTGTCTAAACAATTCCACAAGCTCCTTTTTTTAAATTAAAAAAAAAAAGAATGTTCCTATTGATTTCAAAGAAAGGGAGATAGGAATAGAAAAACATCAATAATGAGAGAGAATAATTGATTGGCTACCTCCCACATGTTCCCTACAGGGATCGAGCCAGCAACCTGATTGAGAATCGAACCATGGCCTCCTAGTTCATGGGTCAACCTTCAACCACACCGACCAGGCACACAAGCTCCTTCTTCCTAACAAAGTGAACCATGATTTGCTGAGGGTGATGACATGCTCAGTTAAAGGCTGGTGTTGCTCAATGGGTTGGAGTATAATCCTGTGTACACCAAAAGGTGGTGAGTTTGATTCCCAGTCAGGGCAAATATCCAGGTTGTGGATTCAATCCCAGATCAGGACACATGTGAGAGGCAACAATCGATGTTTCTCTCTCTTTCTCCCTCCCTCTCTCTTTTATTTAAAACGAATGGCCCAGTGCACAAAATCTGTGCACATTAAAAGGAGATTAAGTAGAGGAAATACTTTAATATTGCTATTTGCCCTTTCTCTATAATAGAAGGGTCAGAGATTAAAGAAAATTAGTAAAGTGTATATGAAAATCTTCCTCCTGTCAGAGTCTGGGGTGCACCATGGAACCCAGAGTCAAGTCTTCAACCACCCATGTGCACCTCAAAATTGCTTGAAACCCAAACCTGGACAGCCCCCCTTTCATTGGGCTAGATCCAGACCCGGCCGGTCCCACCCTGTCAAGCCTTGCTAGGTGGGGGGGGTGCAGCCTCAGGTCTTCTGGGTGCCAGGGCAGGGGGGCATAGCCTGAGGTCCCCCATTAAGCCCTGCTGGGCGGAGGGAGTGGCCTGTGATCTCCCAGCCTGGCACCAGGGCAGGGGGCACAGCCTGAGGTTCCCTGGCCTGGTGCTGGAGTGGGGGACATGGCCTGAGGTCCCCTGGCCCAGCACCAGGACAGAGGGCACACCTTGAGGGCTCCCATCAAGTCCCGCTGGGTGGGGGGCACAGCCTCAGGTCCCCTGGCCTGGGGCCAGGGCAGGGGGCATGGCCTGAGGTCCCCCAGCCTGGCATCAGGGAAGAGGGTGCAGCCTGAGTTCCTCTGGCCTGGTGCCAGGGCAGGGGGAGCAGCCTGAGGTCTCCTGTCAAGCCCTGTGGGTGGAAGGCACAACCTGAGGTCCCCTGTTAAGCCCCATGCAGGAGGTGGGTGGGTGTGCAGCCTCAGGTCCCTGCTGATTGCTCCTTAAGGCTCATTATGGGAACTTAGCCTCAGCTGTGGGTGCAAATTGACTGGAGTGATGGTCAATTTGCATATTCCCTCTTTATTATATAGGATATATTTTTATTGATTTCAGAGAGGGAGAGAGAGAAACATCAATAATGAGAGAATCATTGATTGGCTGCCTCCTGTATGCCCCCTAGTGGGGATCGAGCCTGAAACCGGGCATGTATACTTGACCGGAATCCAACCTGGGACCCTTCAGTCCCCAGCCTGACTGAGCCAAACCAGCTAGGGCCCCCTTCCTCTGTCTTAAAAAACAAAAAACATTTGATTCCATATCCCTGTCTCCCTTGCATGTAGTGTCAGCCATATGACTCCTTTCTTACCAATGATATGTAGTAGTCTTTAGGGAAGGCATCATTCCCAGAACAAAAAGGCAAAAAAAAACCTGCCTTTTGCATTTGTCCTGACTGGAATACAAATGTAATGGTTGGTGACACAGCAGCCATCCTGTAATCTTTTTTTTTTTTTTAATATTTTTTATTGATTTTCCACAGAGAGGAAGAGAGAGGGATAGAGAGTCAGAAACATCGATGAGAGAGAAACATCGATCAGCTGCCTCCTGCACACTCCCTACTGGGGATGTGCCCGCAACCAAGGTACATGCCCTTGACCAGAATCGAACCTGGGACCCTTGAGTCCGCAGGCTGACGCTCTATCCACTGAGCCAAACCGGTTAGGGCCATCCTGTAATCTTGAGAATGAAAGCCACATGCTAAGGATAGCAGAACAGAAAGCCAGAAAAAGCCTGAGTCCATGATGACATATCTGATTTGCTATACAAGCCCAACACTGCCTGCTTATGGACTTCTTCTGAGAGAGAAATAAAACCCTAAGTAGTAAGCCAGTTTTCTATTATTTGCAGCAGAACAATGCATTCCTAAATGACAGAGCACATGTACTTAATTCTGACCAAGAGGTCTTCAAGGAAAGGTTTCCTTGCTTCTAAAAAAGCACAGAAAAACCTGGCAGGCGGGGCTTAGTGGTGGAGCATTGACCTATGAACCGGAAAGTCACAATTCGATTCCCGGTCAGGGCACATGTCTGGGTTGTGGGCTTGATCCCCAGTGCGGGGGATGTGCAGAAGGTAGCCAATCAATGATTCTCTCTCATCATTAATGTTTCTATCTTTCCCTCCCTCTGAAATCAATAAAAACATTTTTTTAAAAGACACAGAAAAAGATAGCCCTTTTTGCTCATGATAAGACTGTAACTGGACCCAGAAAGAATGACTACTATCCCAGGAGCACAGGTGAGCCATCAGTAGAGAACAAGGCCACATGGTAGAGATGGTAGAGATGGTAGAGATGAGCTGAAAAACACAGGGACCTTGATGCCGAGTTCAGTCAACTGACTGTTTCAGGCCTGGAACTGCTGTACCTTGGGTTTTCTTGTTAAATGAGATGACAAACTTCCTAATTGTTTAAGAGAGTTTGAATCAAAGGATTCTGTGATTTGTCACCAAGGATACCCTAACTACCTTCCATCAACCCCCACCCCCACTAGGAATCTATCATAAGAGAAAAAGCAGAGAATGGTAGCTCAGGCTGAGAAAAAAGCTGCCAGCAAAGGGGATGTCCCCACCAAGAGGCTACCTAGCCTGGCAGGGGTTAACCCTGTCACCACCCTGTAGAGAGAGAACAAGAAGACTCGGCTAGTAGTGACTACACACAGTGTGGATCCCATCCAGCTGGTGGTCTTCCTGCCCTGCCTGTGCTGGCAGTTGGCGGTTCCCTACTCATGAGCAAAGGGAAGGCAGGCTGCGTGTCTCGTCCACAGGAAGACCTTCCCACTGTTGCCTTTACGCAGGTTAACTCGGAAGAAAAAGGAGCTCTGGCTAAGCTGGTGGGAGCACCTGTTCTAATTGCAACAACAGATTTGATGAGACCCATTGCTTGGGGAGGCAGTCAGAGTCCTGGGTCCAAGTCAGAGGCTGCCATTGCCAACCTGTAAATGGCAAAGACTGAAAAAACTGGCCACCAAACTGGCTACGTGTACACTGTTGGGTTTTCTGTACTTAAAAGTAATAAAAATTATCCTTCAAAAAAATAATATGACATGAGAAAATGCTCAAATATAAAATTAGGTTAAAAAAATAGCACAAATCTTAAGAGAATTTATGCTGAGTCAAAAAAAGCCAATCTTAAAAGGTCACATACTGGATGACTCTATTTATACAACATTCTCAAACTTATAGAGAGATAGAGAACTGATCAGTGGTTTCCGGAGGATAATTATATTGGGGAGGAAAAGGATGTCTAATAAGGGGCAACACAAGGAAGAGCTCTGTAGGATAAAATAGTTCTGTACGGCCCAGCAACATGGCTCAGTAGTTGACCTAAGAGCCCTGAGGACATAGTTTGATCCCGGTCAAGGCATATGCCCAGGTTGTGGGCTTGGTCCCCAGTAGGGGGCATGCAGGAGGCAATCGACCAATGACTCTCTCCCTTCCTTTCTCTGAAATAAATAAAAACATATGAAAAAAACAACACTAGAATAGAATTATCAAGTAACCCAGCAATTTCATTTCTAGGCTTATACCCAAGCAAACTGAAAACATATCTATATATATAAAAAGTCAGCAACTGGAATGCTGTAACAACCGGTCGCTATGATGCCCATTACAGCCAGTGAACTGTCTGATCAGGGGCGGCTGGTGGCCAACCTCCCATGGCCCCTTCCCCCAGCGGGCCCACCCCTGATCGGCCTCTCCCACCCGGATCAAGAGCGGGGGGGGGTAAGCCAACTCCCTTAGTGGCCCTTCCCCACCCCCTACAGACCCACCCCCCAGCTGGTCCCACCCCTGATGGGCTCCCACCACCCCAACTGGCCTGCAGCCCCTCCTCCCAGCCAGCTCCACCCGACTGCCCTCCCACCCTGGCTCATTGCCTGTGGCCCCACCCCCCATAGGCCAGCCCTTATTGGGCCCCCAATGGAGCGGGGCTGGCCAGACACCACCTGTGCACAAATTCGTGCACTGGGCCTCTAGTGTTCATATAAAAAATATACATGTATGTCCATAACAGCATTATTCACAAAAGCAAAATAATAGAAATAATCCAAATGTCCATTACCTGATAAAAGGATAAACAAAATGTGCTACAACTATATAATAGAATATTATTCTACCATAAAGAGAAATAAAGTACTGGTACATGCTACAACATGGATAAACCTTAAAAACAGTATCTCAAAAGGTCACATACTATATGATTTCATTGATATTAAATGTCCAGTATAGGAAAATCCATAGAGACAGAAACTAGATGAGTGTTACCAAGCATTGGGGGCAGGGGGTGATATTCTGAAATTAGTGTTGATGGCTGTACAACCTATGAATACATTAAAAACCACTGAACTGTACACTTTTAAAAGGGTGAATTTTATGGTATGTGAATTATATTTCAATTACAAAGAAAAAAGACTGTAGTCCTAAATCCCCACAGACATTTGATTTTTTTTAGGGTATTAAGAATTTTTCCTATCTCTGATTCCTTCATTATATGACCCTTGAGAGGTGGGCTTCCTCCCTCAGCACCATAATGGCCCAGTAAGCTGGCCCCACCTAGGCAGAATAGAGGGAAAAGTTTGGCCCCATCCTGAATGGTTAGACAGTAGCTCAGACTAAGTGAAGCCCACCCCTGTCCCCTTTCTAGGTCATGTTCAAGACCCCAGCATCAAACAAGGCTCGTGACTAGGATGGAAGTACCCCCCTCTATCCTCCTGCTGTCCACTCACCACCTACCTGCTCATTCTTATGCTGGGTCATGTGGGACTTGAGCTGGAAGTAAGTGCTGAACTTGCTGGGGCAGAACTGGCACAGGTAGGAGCTATCGATGAGGACCACCTGCTTGCCCTCCAGCTTCTCCCCTTCATCCTCACCTGCTGTGGGCAAGGCCTGGGGCTGTGGGGCACTAGACAGTGTCTGGCTCAACCCTATGGAGAAAGCCAGGAAGAGAAGTCACCGAGAAGAGCAGAGGAAGCATCAGGACAGAGAGACCACTCAGGAAGGATCACAGAACCACTCCTCCGTGCCCCACTGTGTACACCCCACACCCACCACGTGCGTGGCACTGGACACTGTTCTCAAGGCCCTGCACGCACATACGGTCGGTGTGCACGGATACCACACTTCCTGGTGCTAAAATTCTGGAATACTTACATTCCAATCGATGAATAGCTACTGCCTCAAGTCTCCTGTCCCTGACCACCCCCCCTCCCCCTCTCGGACACTCGAGACCTCTTTCCACGGTTGTTAAAAATCCTGAACACAGCTCCTTGCTGTACCCATCACGCCTCCCAGCTCCTTGTTCTAATTACACTCATTTGTTTGGTTGCCCTTCCCTCATACTCTCTGAGGACAGGGGCCTGGCACAGAGTAGGCCTCCATAGACATTTGCTAAATGACTGAACCCTTGGTGCTAGGCACTGAGGGAGTTTAAAAGAAACAGGAAAAAAAATGGTTTCTTCTCTGAGGAACTCACAAAGACTCAAAGTGCACACACAGAATGGCTAAGTACACAGCAGGGTTAGATCCAACAGGGAGATGATACAAACTGGCCATGTGGTTTTGCACAGCAAAACACCCCTTCATTGGCTGGCATGTGGCAGATGTTGCTCACCTATGGGGCTGCACAGGAAAGCCTTACATTGTCCAATACAGTGGCAAAGAGCCACATGTGGCAACTGAGAACTCAAAATTTGGCTCTTCCAAATCCAGTTGTGCTATAAATGTAAATGGATTTTGGAAATTTAGCATAAAAAAGGAATATAAAATATCTCATTAATAATGTCTTTATATTACAATGACAATATTAATATATTAGGCTAAATAAAATATATGATTAACATTATTTCATCTTTTTTATATTTTTCTAAAAGACAGATTATTAATCTTTTATTATTATACAACGGTGGAATAAATTATTTAGAGTTAGCACATGTACATGTATGGGAATTATGATGGTTGGTGGTGGTTTAGATGAAATACACAGGACTTTGTTTTTTAAGCACCCCCTTTTTTTTTTCCTTCAGAGCAGTCCTTGAGCATCAATCAATGTTTGATGGTTTCTTCCAGCAAGTCCTTTGCCTCATTTATTTTGGTTGCTAAGTACAGAGATCCACCTTTATCTGGGTGATTCAAAATCATGATTCGGTAAGCTGTTCTAATCTTGGCCTTGCCAGCAAATGGGCTTACACCCAAAGTAAGACTAACTTCTCGCCTACTCATTTTCTGTTCAAATCCTCCTTTAGGGTAGGATGAAAGGCTAGAAGTTGAAGTCTTCTTTGCAGTTTCTGTGATTACTTGTTCCAGAGGTTTCCAGATCTGAAATACATAGCGACCTGCAAATGCAAAAGCTGCAGCGCCCAGTCCTACAGCTATCAAGCTTCTTGCCAGGCCCCGGTGGATGTCTGCGTCAGGCCATTTGGTCCAGGGTAGCAAGTACTCAGCATGGCAGAGGCCCTCACCGGCGGAGGCGACGCCGCCCAAGGCAGCCATGGCGAAGCTCCCAGGAAGACGAGCTTTTTATATTATTTTTATGCAGCTATTAGAAAAATTTTAAATGGCATATGTTGCTCATATTATATTTTTCCTGGACAGTGTTGCTCTAATTACACCAATATTAAGGAAAAAGTCATTAGTTCAGGGACAAGTGATGGCTTTAATGACAATTTTACAAACTATAAAGAGCTTTGGAGATCAGCTGCCCATAGAGGCCAAACAGATTTCAGTTTCAGATAAACTGGGAGTGAGTGACTGCCTAGAGCCATCTATTGAAAATAGATTCTGAGGTGGTATCCAAACTCAGCAAAAAGGATAGGTGATTGATTAGTGATGTTTGTCATGGCTACAGCATTAGAGTAACACCACACAAATTGTGTATTTGTCATCCCTCCTTTCATCTTATGCCCCGCTTTATAACTGAAGTAGGCAAAGCCCAAAGAGGTCAAGGAAGTCGCCCAAAGCCATACAGAAACAAAACCCGTGAAGCTGCAGAGGAGAGGTGTGGGGAGAGTGGTGTTCCCCGCTTCAACCCACCTGTGTTTTCCTCATCCTCCTGCCTGCTGGGGTTCAGGGCCATGACCTGCACAGTCACAGAGTTGCGAGAGATGGTGCCACCACTGCGCCCTGGAGGCCACACCTTGTGAGTCTGCATGTGTTTCTTGACATTAGACTTCTGGGCAAAGGCACGGCCACAGGCAATGCACTGGAAGGGTTTCTCACCAGTGTGGCTGCAGGAAACAAGGCTTGTCAGCAATGGAGATGTGCCCTCAACCCAGGAGCTCATGGCCACCAGGAAGCCCAGACAGAACATCTAGATGTTGCTGGCAACCATTCTGACACCATGAGGACAAGCCTGCTTGCTGAGGCAGACAGACCAGAGACAGGAAGACCCTGATGGCATTACTGAGCTGCTGAATCAACCAGCCCAGGAGCTAAATTTCTCCATGACCATCTTATACTGTGAGATGAAACATTTCCTAACTATGGAAGCCCATTTAAATAGGGATTTCTGTTATTTGAGGGAGAAAATATCCTACCTATCACAGCACACAATACTTGTAATCATTATTTACTATTTTCCTTCAAATAAATTTTACATGTTTTTTAAAAATGTTTTTATTGATTTTAGAAAAAAAGGAGAAGAAAGAGAGAGAAACACTGATGTGACAAACATCGATCAGTTGCCTCCTATATGCATCCAACCAAGGTCTGAACCTGCAACCTGAGCATGCCCTGACCAGGAATTGAACTGGTGAATTTCTGGTGCACAGGACAATGCTCAAACAACTGAACCATACCAGCCAGGGCCAATTCTATGTTTTAAAACTTAAAATATTTTGAAATGAAGCTCCACTTGTTACTGTATACAGAAAACCACTTGTCAGAAATATGAAGTAACCAAAATGCAGTAATTTGTAAAACGAGCTGCATCGCCCAATAAAGTAGACATAAACCACATGGACTATTTAAATTTAAATTCATTAAAATAAAAATTTCAATTTCTAAATCATATTAGCCACATTTCAAGTGCTCAACAGTCATTTATGGTAGTGGTACCCTATTAGACAGTGCCGTCTGGGGCATTTCCATCAGAAAGTTCTACTGGATAGCACCAGTGTAGACCAATGATTCTCAAATGCAATTGATTTTGCCCTCCGGGGACTGTTTGGCAATATTTGGAGACACTTTTGTTTGTCACAGCTGAAAAATGGGGAATGCTATTGGCATTTAATAATTATAGGTTAGGAATGCTGCTAAACATTCTACCAGGCACAGGTCAGAACTCCACAGAAAAGAATGATGCGATAAAAAATGTCATTAGTGCCAAGGCAGAGAAACCCTGTTCTAGAGAAAAGATCCTGTCTGCCATGTTTGGAATCTGTGAAGTGTGTGCTTATTCTCTCCCTCTCTCTCTCTCTCTCTCCCTCCCTCTCTCTCTCTCTCCCTCCCTCTCTCTCTCCCTCCCTCCTAAAACATGAGCTAGCATGTGAGAGGCATTAGGAGAGACTAGCATCAAGTTGAGGCTTTCTCCTTTGACTCTCCAAGAACTGAAAGAAATTGAAGGGAGTAATTTTTTCACTGTCTTTCAGAACTTTTCGAAACCATCTCCAAGAACCACCTAAAGTCATCTCATGTACCAATTACCCCACTCTGAGAAACATTGAACAAATCCGCCCCTCTGCTTCATAGAAGAAAGACCTGGGGACCAGAGGCGTTCCCTGTATGTTCTTGGGACAAGAGGTATTGTGGTTAGTGCTCAAGAGGGAGCAGTCAGACTCATATTCGCAGAGCGTGGCAGCCCTTGAGGCCAGCCCTTTCTGCAGAGGTAAGGACTGGGGCACCACCCTCATGCCTGCAAAGCCCCTATCAGTTCAGGTCCACTTCTCCCCCTACCTCATCCCATTTGGACCTTCCCCATAATAGTGGGCAGGCCTCACAACTTTCACAGACCCTCCCATTGTTCCTGGAAGAGAAGAGGAAAAATCATCCTGACCTGGACTGAAGTTCTGAGAACCATGACAGGACAGATGGGGCCTTAACCACCACCCAGGTCAGGAGGCTGGGAAGGGACCCCGCTTCCACTGCAGATGGCTCCCCAGCCAGGGCTGCCTGGAAGCCCCTGCCCCACCACGCCTGGGCACCTTCGGATGTGCTGCTGCAGGTCGAAGTTTTTGGTGAATGACTTGTCACAGTATGAGCACTTGAGTTTCTGAGCCTTTGGCTTCCCTGCAGCTGAAAGACAAAGTGGGAGGAGTGAGATGGTGAGGCTGACTCTACTCCTGGGGCCCAGCGCCAGAAATCCCAGACCCTGGGAGCTCTACTCACGGACAGGCAGGGGAAGAGCCTCTCACAGTGCTGGGGGAGGAGAGCCTAGACCTGCTTTGCTTGGGTGAGCAGGACAAACCCCTCAGAGGCTCCCCTCTGCGTAGGATAAAATCTGACCTCTCTTCTGTGGCCTACAGGGCTCTGCATTCTCTGCTTCCTGCCAACCTCATTCTTCTCTCCATCTAGCTACAGCAGACTCCTTGCTAACCTTGAAAGACCTCAAACATGATCCCACCTCAGGACCTTTGAACCTGCTGCTCCCCCTCTCCTGGTAACCTTGTCCTTCAGATAGCCACAAGACTGTTTCCTTCTCATTCCCAGATGGATAGGTAGCATTATTCTCAATCATAGCACCCCATTAATCTCCTTCCTAGAGTAACCCATAAACATTTATTTATTCTCTGACTGTCTTTTCCATTAAACTGTGATAACTGAAGGTAGGGAAATTCTGGAACAAGATGCTAAATCCCCGGTGCCTGACACTGAACTCAACATATATTTGTGAAAGAAAGGCAGTGTGGAAGTAGCTGACTGGAAAGCCCTGAAATTTTCTCAATTTCTCTGCCCTTCTTACCTGCCAGCATTTTCTGACTCTGCTTCCAACCCACACCATTGGCACTTGAGTTTCTGAGCCTTTGTTTCTTGCCTGCCTAATATCCATTCTTCTTTCCTCATAGATGCTCTAACAAAGGGGAACATTTCCCAGCTTCCTTTGCTGCTAGATATGCTCATGTGACTAAGTTCTGACCAATGAGATGTAAGCAAAAGCATCATGCAGAACTGCTAGAAGTTGGCAGATGCCCCCTTTTTCCTTCTTACTGCCTAGAATATGAAATTAATGATTGGAGCTCTAGTAACCATCTTATACAATGAAGTACCCTGATAACAGAAGCCACGCACCAGGGATGGCAGAGCAGACAGAGAGAGGAAATGTGGGTTCCTGGTGACTATACAGGCACACAGCCTCCTGATTGCCTACCTCTGGCCTTGTTTTGCACAGGAGAAAAAATTCCATCATTTTGAAGTCACTCTTATTTTGGATTTTTCATTACATGCAATCCAGCTTAATCCTAATCATCATAAAAGGGAAGACTAGAACGAAGCAGCCTGTGGACAGGCCAATGCGGGGGAAAGGTGCTCAGGCTGTGGGCCCACCTTCTGGGAGTCCACTGGCACCTTTGGCCCGTCGGGTCTTCAGCGTTGGTGGAGAGTCAAAGGTGGCCACGGTGCCCCCAGTGGCGCTGGTCATGGGGGCAGTGGGGTTGGGTCCTTTTGGTTTGAATCCCTGTTTGCCGGGGCTGTACACTGGTGGGGTGGGGTATACTGGAGCCTCCACACACTGGTTTGGCACCTAGAAGGACAGCAGAGTCAGGGAGAGAGTTCTGGGATGGGAGGGGGAAAACCACCCCAGCCAGGAGGACCCTCACAGTGGCCCTGGCTGATCTCAGCGACTCCCCACCTACAGCACCATCCTAATTCCCCCACCTAGCTCCGTCACTCCAGTCACTCCCAAAACCCCTTTGAACTTCATGAAGTCAGAATGTTAGAAGCAGCTTTGGAGCCAGGTTGCTTGGGTTCAAATCCTGACTCTAACACTGATTTAAAAATAAAACCAAACCTAAGAGATCTTGGGCAAGTCTTTAAATGTCTCCGTCTCAGTTCTCACATCTGTAAGATGAGGCTAATCATAGCATCCCTCTCACTGGATTCAATGAACTAAAAAGAGCTTAGAGCAGTGCCTAAAGTATAGTAAGTACTCAATAAACATTACCTGTTGTTACTGCTACTATCATTATCATTGCAGCTTGCTCGAACAGAAGAACCAGGAAGTCAGAAAGGTGTGCCCCCATCAGCTACTCCACTTCTATTTTTTGCTAATCCTCACCCAAGGATATTTTCCCATTGATTTTTAGAGTGGAAAGGATGGGGAGAGACAGAGAGAGAAACACTGATGTGAGAGAGACACACCAATTAGTTGCTTTCCTGCAACTGAGGTATGTGCCCTTGACTAGGAATCTGATCCATGACCCTTCAGTCTGCTGTCCGACACTCTATCCACTGAGCCAAACCAGCTAGGGCTGGTATCCACCTTTTTTAAAATTATTATTAACGTTTCTTTTTTAAAATATATTTTTATTGATTTCAGAGAGGAAGGGAGAAGGAGAGACAGAAACATCAATGATGAGAGAGAATCATTGATTGGCTGCTTCATGCACATTCCCTACTGGGATTGAGCCCACAACCCAGGCACGTGCCCTTGACTAGAATCGAACCTGGGACCCTTCAGTTCACAGGCTGACGCTCTATCCACTGAGCCAAACCAGCTAGGGCTGCTAGCCACCTTTTAAGTAACCCTGCTGGGCACCACATCAGCAGGCATCCCTCAACCAAGAATTGACATTGAAACCACAAGAAATTAGTAAATGAATTCTGAGCCATTCAAACTTACTAACATCATGACACTAACGCATTGTGGGAAACTTGGAACCACAGTCCCAAACTACTTTGCCAGCACAGTTCTGAACACAGATTAGATTCTGCTCACAGATTAGATTCTTCCACATGCATGACATGTGGAAGGCAGAAGGGAGGTAGAAACCACTCTCCAGCAGCTGTGTTGAGATAGGTAGAGTTAGTCATGAGCTTTGCAGTAGCTGACTGACCTGTACATCTCCTTCCTGACAACCAGCCCCAAGGACAGCAAGGCAACTGGAACCACCACAGTAGCATCCTACAGTTCCCTCACCTCTGGCCCAGCAGCCGTGCCCTGGGCACAGGAAGAGGTAAAGAATTGAGGCCATTTCTAACCGGTTTGGCTCAGTGGATAGTGTGTTGCTGTGCCATGCACACCAGTTATGACTTTTGCTTCTCTTGCCCTTCCATCAACTTTGTAAGCACCTAACTTCTTGCATTTAATCCTTCTGCCAGAAATACCTAGAGTGGTTTCTATTTTCCTGGCCAATACTACACTCAATAAATATTTGTCACATGAATGAATTCACCCATCATTCAAGTTACTCCTGAGCAATTATGTGACTGCCACTGGGTTAGCTCTCATTATCCCCAACAGCTCTGCCAGGGGAGTTCCCATTTGAGAGAAGAAACTGAACGCAGAGAGCCCTATGTCAAATACCGACTATAGGCCAGGTACTCTGCTAAGTGCTACGGATGCAAAATCAAAGACTCAGGCTCCAACCTCAAAGACCATGTTCTTCTGCATGGAAAATAAAAAGTGGCAGTTCCCCCTGTACTGGCCCCTCTGCCTACCAGGCCACCACCATCCTCTCAGCATCTCACTGACTTTAACTTTTCCTTTTTAATTCAACAAAGTCCCAGACTAGGGCAAATCCTCTTGTAGGCTCTCATTACATGACATGGTTGGAGGTAGAATTTCCCCACTTGTCTGGTTCTTCTCACATGGAATGTCTGCCTATACGAATGACTGCAAGGTGGCTGGGGTAATGCAGCCTCAAATGCAGGCAGGCTCTTTGTCATAACCATGCCCCTAGCACTGGTGTCTAGCTGAACTCTTACCACCTGGAGAGCAGAATGCTTATAGCCCAGAAGAGCTCTTCAGCAGGGAGTTAGTATGGTTTAGATGGTGTATTGATTGCATAATGGCCTCAATTCTTTTTTTTTTAAACATATTTTACTGATTTTTTTACAGAGAGGAAGGGAGAAGGATAGTTAGAAACATCTATGAGAGAGAAACATTGATCAGCTGCCTCCTGCACACGTCCTACTGGAGATGTGCCTGCAACCAAGGTAAATGCCCTTGACCACAATTGAACCTGGGACCCTTCAGTCCGCAGGCGACACACTATCTGCTGAGCCAAACCGGTTAGGGCTGGCCTCAATTCTTTACCTCTTCCTGTGCCCATGTCCTTTTCAGTGTGACTTGGCAGCTTTTCCCATTAAAAGATGGCACCTATTTCCTTATTTATTTTTTAAATGTTTTTTTATTGATTTTTTTAGAGAGAGAGAAATGGAGAGGAATAGATAGAAACATGGATGAGAGAGAAACATCCCCTATTGGGCATGTGCCTGACTGGGAATTGAACCAGTGACCTCTTGGTTCATGGATTAATATTCAGCCACTGAGCCACACTGGCAGGGCTTCCTTATTTCTTAAATCTAAGCTGGCCTTAGACCTGCTTGAACAATAGAAGTGACACTGTGTTACTTACAAGCCTAAGCCTCAAGAAGCCTTGAGCACTTCTGCTTGCATGACCGCATCTCCACCACTGCCTGGCTAACCTGCTAGATAATGAAAGCTGGGTTACCCCACTCATCCCTCCCCAGGCCATGCTAGAGCAGCCGACAGCCAGCCAACCCGCAGACACAGGGGGAGCCCAGCCAAGATCAGCAGTTGCCACACTGACCACCATAGATGTGAGAACAAGAACTGGCTTTTCCTCTATGCCACTGAAGCTTTGTGGATATTTCTTATAGAGCCATAGCTAACTAATATATCTTGCTAGTTTTTTTAAAAAGTAAGATACATAGATACTTTTTGGAATCATCTCCCCAACAAACAGGTATTCTCTGACTTCTACACTCCCTGAGGGCTGTGTGTATTTATGCTACACCCTCTATTTCACAATACCTTCTCAGGGTTTGCATTTTACTTTTACAGCAGTGATGGCTTGATTAAAGTCCCGCTCTCCTCCGATGTGGTACACAACATGATCTGGTGTTGCAATCCCCCACCATGGTATCTCCAGCAGTGTCTGGCACACGTTTGGTGCTTAGGAAAGGCCTGGGTTACCCATAATGATCATGATCAGTTTTTCCCCCTCCACTCCCAAACCCCACCTCTGCTCACCTCCAGGGGTGGGTAGGCCTGCATTCCCAGTGCCTGGATCTCCACTGTTCCACTTCCAGCCAGGGGTGCCGTGGCACTGTACACCTCCACCACGCCATTCCCATTGGGGTTGGAACGCCCGGGGGGACCCAGGCTCTGAGGTGGTGGGGGTGGGGGTTGAGGAGGTGGGGGTGGGGGCAGTGGTGGAGGGGGTTGAGGCGGTGGTGGAGGCTGGGTGAGGTAGCTGGGCGCAGAATGCATGTTCAGGCTGCTCTGAAATCAGAAGAGAAAATTAAAGCGTTGCCAGGTATTGTTTATCCCTGAGGAAGGACATTTGCCTCAGCTATGTGGAAAGAACGGCCACTCCCAAGGCAGCTCAGAGGACAAGGCTTGGAAACGAAGTTATGGGAGAATTCAGAGGAGCCATCAGCTAGGGGCTGCTATTCCTTTCCTTTGTGAAAGTCAGCAAAAATGGACCACTTTGTGCAGGAATGAGTTCACACACCAGGCCTAATGTTGCTTTTTTTTTTTTTACAGAGGAAGGGAGAGGGAGAGTTAGAAACATCGATGAGAGAGAAACATTGACCAGCCACCTCCTGCACACTTCCCACTGGAAATATGCCCACAATCAAGGTACATGTCCTTGACCGGAATCGAACCTGGGACCCTTCAGTCCGCAGGCCAACGCTCTATCCACTGAGCCAAACCGGCCAGGGCTTAATGTTGCTGTCTTTAGAAAGGCTTGCTTATAGGACTGGCTCTTAACTGGCACCCAAGAACCTGCCTTGTAGAAGGTTCCCTATGCTGCTAAGGCTCTTTTGCCCAAATGGGGCACTGACCATATCGCATCAGCTCACCTAGACTATCTGCACAAGCAATGTGACTTATGGTGAACGTTTCCGTACCATCTGGACGTCTAGAGTTTTTATCATCGTGGCTGGCTATCTGTGACCCATCCCCAGTGAGAGCCTGAGTCTCAGCGCCTTAGGTGTACTTACCTGGGAGGAAACACTGCACATGTTTTGTGCGCTTCATTGCTGCAGGAATGAGTGTGCTTTATGCAGCCTCTCCCTGATCCCTCAAGGAGAAGAACTTTGGAAACCTACACCTGGATTCCTCTAGACCCCAGCCGATGTGCCTTTTCCCCTTCTGACCCTGCTATGCATCCTTTTGCTGTAATAAACCACAGCTATGCGTACAACCATCCTCAATCCTGGGAGTCTTTCTAGGGAGTCACCACATGGGTGGGTGGTTATGGACCCCTGAAACACAGCCATGGGCTCTAGAGATTTATTTTACAAAGATAATCAAGCAGGTGGACAAAGATATCTACACATGGATGTTACTCCGGCAGTTTTTATGACAGCAAAAGATGGCAACAACCTACATGTCCATCCACAGAATCCTGGCTAAGTAGAGGGTGACCCATCACATGATGGAATCCTTTGACAGCTGTTAAAATGATGATGCTGAGCAGTATTTCATAAAGGGTGCTCCTTTTAATTGCTCTTCCTTGGGTTCCACAGTCAAATATATTTTGGGAAAAATCTGGGATGACAAAATCAAAAGTATTTCTTTACTGCAGGAAAAAAAACAGGGACAAAGCAAGGAGAGAAGTAGAATGCCTCCATTTTAGGCTGGCTTAACCAGAGATCCTTAATATATTGGAAAATCCCAAGGAGCCAGTGTTCCGATGAGCTTTTGGGGAAATATTGATGTACAGTTATAGGCATAGAGAATGAGGTGAAACAAAAGGCAAAGTAAGAAAAGAAAATTCCAGAACTGTGCATCTAACATAACCCATTTAGATAGGTGTGTATATTATAAATATTTTTTAAACCTATTTCTAATTTTATTTGCATTCAGGGTCAGAAAAGCCAAAATTCTGATAGTGCTTTCTTTGAGTGGAGAGAATATGAGTGACTGATTTCCCAATTTTTATGCTGAAAAATTCCAAACCAATAGAAAGATTGCAAAAATAATTCATTGAGCCCTTTCTGATTTGGCTCCGTGTATAGAGCATCAGCCTACAGACTGAAGGGTTTGATTTTGGTCAAGGGCACGTACCTCAATTTCAGGCTCAATCCCTGGCCCTGGTTGGGGCACATGCAGGAGACAACCACTTGATGTGTCTCTCTCATTGTTAATGTTTCTATCTATCTCCCTCTCCCTTCCTCTCTGAAATCAATAAATATATATATATTTTAAAAACCTCTATAAAAAAGAATATATTGAACACTCTTTATACTTCATTTAATTCACTCAGTTATTACATACATATATATGTTGTTTCATCAAGCCACCTGAGAATTAGCTACATATATCATAACACTTTGTTCCTCAAAACTGTACTCAGATACATCTCTTAAAAACAAGGATATTCTCCTATATAACCAAAATTCAATCATCACACTCAGGAATCTATCTATATAAAAACCTAAGCGATCCTTACGATGGGTCGACCGAATGACCAGTCGACCAGTCGCTATGACCCACACTGACCACCAGGGGGCAGATGCTCAACACAGGCCACAGCCAACCTCCCATGGCCAGCCAACCTCCCTTGGTCCCTCCCCTGGGCCGGCCAGCCTTGATGGGGACTGGGTGAAATGGTCCCGATTGGCCCTAATCACCAGCAAGGCTGAGAGACCCCACCTGTGCATGAATTCATGCATTGGGCCTCTAGTTGGATGTAAATTTAATACTATTATCTAAAATATTCAAATTCCTCCATATTCTAATTTCCCCAATAATGCCTTTATGGCTCCACTCCCTACCCCCCCCCCCCCACAACCCAGGATCAAACCAAGAAATGCATGTTGCAGTCGGTTACCATTATCACTTTACTTTCCAGATTATGAATAAACTTTTTTTTTTTTTTTTACTTTTCTTGTGTATTTTCTAATGGACATGGAACACTTTTGTTAAGAATAAAAACAGGAGTTAAAATAGCTGGACTGTGGCTACAAAATTCCAAAGTCACATTCTGGATCCCCATTAATGTGGCAGCCTTCTCATCCACAGGACTGGGCAAGGGGAGGCTGGCTGTCCACCTCCGCATGGGGGAGAGCTGGGGCCAAGCCCCCTTCTTTCTACAAGATTCTGAATCTGCAGGAGTCAACATGTAGGCCTGGATAAGATCCTGTGAAAAGTTATCCCCCTTCTTACCTGCACAGGTGGGGGGCCCTGGGGCATGGGTTGGTCCAGGGATGTGAAAGCTGACATGGCAGACATGAGCACATCATCGCTCACCAAGATGTTCCCCTGTACCAAGGTCTGGATCAGTGGGGAAGGGGGCACTGTGATGTACGTGGAGATCTGGAGAGGGAGGGAGGGGAGAAGGGAGGGGGGAGAGGAGAGAGAGTGAGAGAGAGAAGAATGAACATGTGTGAGGCTCTGGAAAGGAGCAGAGAGCAGGATGCAGAAGATCTGGGTTCTGAAGTCCCACAGACCTACCATATTTTCTGGTGTGTAAGACGACTTTTTAACCCAGGAAAATCTTCTCAAAAGTCGGGAGTCATCTTATACGCTGGGTGTCGTCTTATAGGGCGGGTGCTGAAACTTCCAAGCCAGATTGGAAAATCTGCTGTCGCCGCATACGGTGTGGGGAGCTCAAAAAACGGCCTTACTCCATTCATTTCAATGGAGTCGGACGGAGACTGCAAGTGTCTCCGGTTGGCTCCTTTTTGGGGGTTGTCTTATACGCCCAGTTGTCTTATACGCCGGAAAATATGGTAAATTCCATTTCCATCTCTGATACTCCCTGCTGCTGTGTGATCCTGAGCAAGTCACTCTACCTCTCTGAACCTTCATTTTCCTATCTATCAAATGAGAGTAATAAGTCATACCTCCCTGTAAGGCAAATAACCTATGACTCAGAAATAATACTTCTGGTATCTAACCTAGAGAAGCACACATGTCCACATAGAGTTCATGAACAAGAGTATTCTGCACAGTGTTGTTTTTTATAATTCAATGGATTAAAAAGTACAATATATATTGCCCTAACCGGTTTGGCTCAGTGGATAGAGCGTCGGCCTGTGGACTGAAAGATCCCAGGTTTGATTCCAGTCAAAGGCATGTACCTTGGTTGTAGGCACATCCCCAGTAGGAGGTGTGCAGGAGGCAGCTGATAGACATTTCTCTCTCATCGATGTTTCTATCTCTCTATACCTCTCCCTTCCTCTCTGTAAAAAATCAATAAAATATACTTTTAAAAAAAGGACAATATAGTCATGGATAGAATACTATACAGCAGGCAAAAGGTATTGCATGAAAAATCAAATTATATAATAACATGTACATTATGTACTCTTATTTTTTAAAATCTAAAATAATACTATTATATAATTCCTGTGAATACTTAAATAAGTATGTGAAAGTATCTTAAAAGGTTGAGGAGGATACCTGTCAGTAGTTACCTGGGGACAAGGGAGAGGAATAGTCCCAATGGGGCCTTGATTTATAACATTCTTTTACAAAGAAGGGAAACATGTATTGCTTTCAAACAAATGAATGAATAATAAAAATAACAATATGCTCTCAGGTTAACAGTGAGGATGAAAGGCAGATCTTAGAAGAGAGTCAAACCTGCAGTGACTGTTCCTATCAGTAGATGGAAAGGGTATTTTGTTTTGTTTACCTGTTGCTTTCTTTTCTAACTTTTATTTATTGATTTGAGGGAGAGAGAAAGAAACATCAACTTGTTGCTTCACTTACCTATGTGTTCATTGGTTGATTCTAGTATGTGCTCTGACTAGGAATCAAACTTTTGTATCAGGATGACACTCTAACCAACTGAGCTACCTGGCCAGGGCCGATAGTTTGTGTTCTGAAGTTATTTTCTCGCCTAAGACTGGTAGAATTTTTCCCTCTCCTTGTATTGAAAAAAAAAAAAGATGAGGGGGGAATAATTCCTAATAACTAAACTCATACTCAAAGAGTGAGAAAAAGAACTGTGCTCAGTGTTAGACGTCCATAGCAACTTGAAAAGTTTCAATCTACATGTCCTATGGGCCTGGGCATGAAGTCTTTCATTTTGATGACAAGAATTATGTCTACTACAATGAATGAAGTTAATGTTTTAAAGAAATAAGGAGGAAGTCAGTGAAATGTGACTCCTTGGCCTGGCATCCTGAGACATGCACAGCTCCCTTTATAAAGATTCTTTAATCCTTGAAGGCAGCAGTCGCCAACCTTTCAGACCTAACAGATCACCAGCTGGTGACCACTGTCTTAAGGGACCCCACCCTGGGTGTCTTTGTTCCAGAACTGTGTTCCTGACTGAGGACTCTGGAAGCTTCTCCAGATACCTCCAGCCGGGCCCTCTCCCCTGACCTCCAGAGTTATACATCTGTCTGCATCTTTACAGCAGCCTCCACTTAAAAGTCTAATGGGCATTTCAAACCCAACATGTCCAGCTGGACTCTAACATCCCTTCAAATCTTCTCCATTTTCCCCATGTTGGTTAATGGCAACTCCAACCCTGGAGTCACCCTTGACCTCCTGATCTCACACCTCACACTCAATCTATCCACAAGCTCTTCAAAATATTTCCAAAATCTCATCCTTCTCAAGACCTCTACCACTATCACCCTGATCAAGCCACCACCCTCTGCCTGGATTTGTACAACAGTCTCCTATTGTACAACGGTGCAATACAGTCATGGATAATGACTCCTGGCTTTCTCTCTTGACTGCCATCAAACTGTGTTCTCTGTACAGCATCCAGTGTGACCTAGTTAAAGTGTAAATCAGACCTTATCCCTCTTCTGTTCAAAAACCCCCCAATGGCTGCTATTTCTCAGAATAAAAGTCCACAAGTCCCACATGATCTACCAAGATCCCCTTGTTGCCTCCCTGAGCTTATCATCTCCAACCCTCCTCCTCACTCATTCAGATCTAGCCACTCTCACCTCCTTGCTGTTCCTGGAATAAACCCAGCACACAACTGCCTCAGGGCCTTTGCATTTGCTGACCACATATCCTGGAATACTCTTCCCCAAATTGGTTGCTAGACTCGTTCTCTCATCTTCTTAGGTCACTGCTCAAATGTCAATTCTTCACAGAGCCTTCCCCCAAGCACCATATACAAAAATGGCAAAAACTCCCACCCTGTCATGACATCCTCTATCCCCCTGCATTGAACATCCTGAAAAAGGCATATCACTACAAATCTGTTTGGGTACTGTCTGTCTCACTCAGACCCAAGAAGGCACTGACTTGGTCTGTTGGTCCCTAACTGTACCCCTAATGCCTGCACAGTGCCTGACACTCAGCAGTGCTCAAAAAATCCCCACAAAACTTGCTGAATGGATGAATAAACAATGGAATGGATACCTGGCGATTTGTAGGAGGTGGGGCCTGCTGGACTGCTGTGGGTGCTGCTGAAGGCGTGTAGATGCTGTTGGTGGCCAGTGAGACTGTGGCCAGGGGTGGGGCATTCCCCTGGCACTGTTCCCGCTTGTGGGTCATAAACGCCGGCAGTGAGTTGAACTGCTTCTTACACTTCCCGCAGAGAAAGACATCCTCGTCATCTAGGGGACCGTCCACACAGCAGCAGCAGGAGAATGACAAAAGAAAAGCAATAAAGGAGCAGGTGTTACAGGGGGGAAATGGGAGGAGACCTGCATCTGGACCAGGAGGACAGCAGAGCTAACAGCATTCTGTGATTCCATGTGCACGAGTCCAATTTTGTGCTTCCTAGGAGCTTTCAAAACCACACAGGCACCAATGGAAGTGTCCAGCCATGTGAATGAAGGTACTGAAAAATTAGAATCAGGAAACAGTAAAGAGAGCTCACTTCAAAGTTGAGAACTTCAGAATCTTTACCCTGCCTCAATTTATTCGTCAGTTGTCAAATAGGCCACCTGATCTCACTCCTCTGTGGCTTTGCATTCAGTTTTCATCTGTGAAGCTGCCTCACTCAGACCAACTCATTCTACAAGGCTCAGCTCAGATGTCACCTCCTCTAAGATGCTTTCCAAAAGCAGTGGCCACAGTAGCTTCTCATATCACACTTTTCCCATCACCACTAGCCTGTGAGACCCCAAGGGAAAAAATATGTCTTACTTTTCACCATAACTATAGTATCTCCTGGGCACACAGGAGGCCCTCAGTGGATGTTTGCTGAATGAATTAAAAACTAAATGATTAGCTACTTAACAGGACACATTCCTGAGGGCCACTCACTGTGCTAAGCACTTGGCATGTTGTGGCAGAAATGTCAAACTGTCATTCAATATTCACTCTCAATACAAATTTCAGTGTGAAACACGGCTGTCTAGTTAAAGACTGTATTTCCCAGCCTTCTTTGCAGCTAGATATGTCATGTGACTAACTGAACTCTAACCAATAGGACATAAGACCAGAGGTATAGTGTCTATGCAACTTCTTAAAAGGAAGGAGTATGACTGACACTTCCATCTTTCTTCCTTTCGTGTTGGCTGGAATGCGGAAATGAAAGTGAGAGGCTGGAGCACCCATCCTAGGCAGCATGCTGAGATAGTACAGCCACAAGAAAGGAACCTGGGTCTCACCATACTCACCCCAAATGTCCATCAGTACTTCATATAAAAGAAAAATAAACTTTAATCTTGTATAAACTAAAACAGGTAGAATAAAATGTTCCCCAAAATTGCTCCATCGAGTGAAGCCAAGCAGAACTATGGCAGTTATCAATAGATAGCTATAAAACAATGGCCCAGGAATTAACCTGACTTATTTCATCACTTTTTTTGTTATTATTATGAAGGATATTCTTCCATAGGTTTTCAGAGACAGTAAAAGGGAGGGAGAGAGGGAGAGAGAGAAACATGGAAGTGGGAGAGAACCATTGACCGATTGCCTCCTGCACACACTTGACCAGGGGTGGGAAATGAATCTGCAACCCAGGTATGTGCCCTCAACCGGGAATCAAACCTACAACCCTTCAGTGCATGTGCCAATGCTCTAACCACTGAGCACATCGGCCAGGGCTAACCTGACTTCTTTTAAGTTGTTTTTCAGATTTAAAGCCAAGCCACAAACCCTAGAGACAAACTCAATACCTGGTTGGGAAAGTCCCTTCTTGCATCCCATAATAAGTCTTGCACAATCCCAGAATGCCTTGCTTTACTGACATGTACTCAGACTTCAGTGGGACCCCAGCATTCCTACAAAGGAAAAAGCCAGCCAACCTACACTCTGGCTGGTTAACCCCTGCAACTTCCCACACCCCACATTTGGTGTGCAGAACCTGAGACCCTATCTCAGTGTTCTTACCTTCTGCAGAGCCTCAGTAAATCTGCCTTTCCTTTTATCAGTGCTCCTGGTCTAAATTCCTTTATATCAGGAAATAAGAACACAAACTCCTTGATAACAATACCACAAGAAACTTGCATTTCTTATTTATAACAGCTACAAAAGTATCTCAAGTATCCTCACAAGATTCCTATGAGGTAGGATTATTACCCCCATTTCACAGATGTGAAAACTTGGACACAGAGAAGTTAACTCACTTGCCCAAAGACAAAGAGCCAGGAACAAGGATTCAAACCCAGGTGTGTATCTGCTCCCAACATGGTTCCCAAGTACTCAAATATGTTTGTGGAATAAATAACTGAACACACAGACTCACACAGGGCTCTGAACGTTCTCTGCCCTGCCCACTGTGGCTCAGTTGGTGGAGCGTCATCCTGTGCACCAAAAGGTCACTGGTTCAGTTCCTGATCAGAGCACATACCTTGGTTGCAGGCTCAATCCCTAGGAGGCAGCCCATCCATGTTTCTCTCTCTGTTTCTCCCTCTCCCTTGCTCTCTCTCTAAAATCAATAAAAAACATATTTGAAAAAATAAGAACTTATCTGTCTTAGGGGCATGGCCTGTAAATTGGAGAGAGTCATGCTCACCCAGTTCTTTCCATAGAGGGGAGGCTGAGAAATGACTTCTGGGTCAAAGGTACAACCACTGCCAAGCATCAGGACTCCTAGCCACTCCTGGTGTCATGATCCCCGCCTTCACTAAGTGACTGAGAGAGGGTGTTCCTAGAGCTGAGCAGAAAAAGGCATTAGCCTGGGAGGAAGGCGGGAAGGTTCAGACACCAGAGCACACCCTGGGGACCACAGTGGGCAGTCCACTCCCACATCCTCTCATGAGTACCACTTGTTTTCCATGGGAGCCACTCACCCTTCCTGCTGGTGAACCCGAGCAGATACTCACCTAGTGGCTGGATAGTAGGGGGTGCATTGACACTCTGGCCTGTTGGATCGGGGACTGCTCCTTGACCGTCCAACAACGACTGGACAGCCAGGACGGTCTGATTGTCCATTCCTGAAAGAACAAATGCAACCTTTTTGGAAGGTGGGCCCAGGATCCTGCTCTGGCATCACCTTTACAAGCCAAGCCCACTTTAAGGCCCGCACTGCGAAGACATCTGATCGTGCCCCGGTATACATACTCTCTTACTTTCACTGCAACAGAACCCAAGACTTTGGCCAAAAAAACATGGTTCCAGAATAAAGATTACACTTCCAGCCACTCCTGCAGCCAAGGAATGTTTAAGTTCTGGCCAATGGGATGCAGATGGCAGTTTCTGGGAAATTTTCTTAAAAGCTGCCTGGTATTTGACCCCCTTATCTGTCCTACCCTCCATCTGTTTCCTAAAATAAGAATTCCAGAGGAGGAGGACAAGGGCCATTCCCCAGGGCAAGGCAAAAATCCTGGGCCTCTGAGAATCTTGCAGAACAGTCACCCTCGTAGCTCTGGACTGGCTACCTCCTAACTCCCATGAGAGAAATGAACTTCTAGCCTATGTAAGCCACTGAACTGCTTTCTTAATCATGGCTGAATCTAATCCTAAGTAATACAGCTCCTCTGAAAATCACCAAGTCTTCCCCAGCCACACCCCACAAATCCCACAAATCTGTATGCTCTTGGGTATCCCTACTTCCCCTGTTTTCCAATGCATGCCTGCCTTTTTTGTTCCTCAATAAACAGCATAATTTTAATTTGTAGTGAGGGGACTCTTGAGAAGCAGACTATTTCCATGTTTCCCAATTAGTTGTCACTGTTGAGGTTCACAGTAGTAAACTTGTCCAACCATGCCACTAGCTGGAGGACAGGCCTCGTCACACCCGAACTGCTTCCTCCCGAAGAACCCAGAGGTGGCCTCCTTCTCTCTGTCCCCGCAGCCAATGCTCTGTCCCCAACTTCTCAGCTCTTCCCTGGACACCTGCCCTAGCTTCTAACTGCAATGCAAATTATAACCATTAGCTCCCGCAGCCAAAGTGAATCCACACTTTCCCCTGTCACAATGCAGGCCCTGTCCCTCCTGAGGCCCGCCCTTACATCCATCCCCTCCTGCTCCCTCAGAAACCACTCGCTACCAACCAGCCCCTCTCCTTCCCATGAGCCAGGACACAGGTCTCTCTAGAATGCCTCTCCTCGAACCCATGTTCCCATCTCTCCTCTTTTTTTCAACATCAAGCATCTGATGAGAGCTGTCTAACATCCTCCACCTCCCAATCCTCCTTTACCCGCTATTCCACCAATGCCACCCGAGACCATCTGGCAGCATCAGACATTTCCTCCTGAAGCACTCCCTTCTTTGGCTTCAGGACATCACCTTCCTGGGTCTTCTCCCACCTTTCTGTTCTGTTCGCTCCTACCCAGCCTCCTTTCCGCTCTGCTTCTCCCGTCTGTCCCCTAAATGCTTCTGTTTTGAAGGGCTCTGTCTGTCTGGACTCTCCTTCCCCTCTTATACTCCCCCTGGGCAGCCTCACTCACCCCAGACTCGCTCTCCCTAATATCGCAGTTCACGCTTCCCTGAATGAGCTTCCGTAAATCTTCTACGGTTTTATGCAAATTGTATGCTAGCATTTGTGTCAAATCTGTACATGAACATTCATAGCAGCTTTATTTATAATAGTAAAAAAACTGGAACAAACGCAAATGTCCTTCAATAAGTGAATGTTTAAACTGTGATATATCTAGGCTCGCTCTCCCTTCCCCTCCCGCCTCTTTTCACACAGGCATGCATCTCCTAAACCCTAAGGATCCCCAGGTGACTTGCAACCAGGGCTGCAATGGGCAGCGGCAGCTCTCCCGGGCTAACCCCTTGATCCTGTCCCCAAGGCCCCCTTTTCTCTGACTCTCCAGTGAGCTGACAGAAGCCCTGGCTTGGCTCACTTCTTTCCCATAACGTTCCTGGAGAACCAAAGCAGCCCCACATGGTCTCTCTTCTGCTTCTTCTATCCTAAGCCCTTCCTTGCTTCACTGCCCCAGCTTTAAAAAAACACCTCTCAAAACAAACAAACAAAGCAGCCCAGCAGGTGTGGCTCAGTGGTTGAATATCAACCTATGAACCAGGAAGTCACATTTCAATTCCCAGTCAGGGTACGTGCGGGTTTGCGTGCAGGAGGCAGCTGATCAATGATTCTCCTCATCATTGATGTTTTTATCTCTCCCTCTGTCTTCCTCTCTGAAGTCAATAAAAATATATTGGGGGAAAACAAGAACTGTGGTATATTAAGCAATCAAAGGGAACAAAACTTTTGATATACACAACAGTATACAAATCTCCATGGAATTATGAGGAATGAAAAAAGGCCAATCTCAAAGATTATACACTGTGTGATTCCATTTATACGACATTCTTGAAATGAAAACACTTTCGAAATGGAGAACAGACTAGTGGTTGCCGGGCATCAGGGATAGGGGGCAGGGGAAGGAGGGGGGTGTGGCTATAAAAGGGCAACATCTTGTAGTGATGGAACTGTGTGTTGTTGACTGGTTGTATATGATAGGATAGTTTTGCAAGATATTACATTGGGGGAAACTAGGTAAAGTGTACATGGGCTCTCTTCGCATTATTTCTTTTTTCTTTCTTTGTTAATCTCCATCAGAGGATATTTTTTTCCCATCGATTTTTAGAGAGAGTAGAAAGGAGGGGAGAGAGAGAGAGAAACAGCAACATGAAAGAAACACATTGATTGGTTGCCTGCCACATGTGCCCTGACTAAGGCCAGGGACTGAGCCTGCAAGTGAGGAATGTACCCTTGACCGGAATTGAACCTGAGACCCTTCAGTCCTCAGGCCCATGCTTTAACCACTGAGCAACCAACTAGGGCTCTCTGTTCTATTTCTTACAACTGCATGTGAATCTTCAGAAAGAAATTATTTCAAAATTAGAGGCCCAATGCATGAATTCATGCACCAGTGGGTTCCTTGGCTGACGACTGGGCCAATAGGACTGTCTCATCCAGTTCTGATTGCGGTGACCAGGGTGGCCAGCGGGAGGGACCAAGGGAGGTTGGCCAGTTGTGGGAAGTTGGCTGTGGGAGCACACAGACTACCAGGGGGCAGCTCCTGCATTGAGCATCTGCCCCCTGGTGGTCACTGTGCATCATAGTGACTGGTCATTCCGTCGGCTTAGCCTTTTATATATATAGATAGCTCTGGCCATTGCTCAGTGGTTAGAGCATTGGCCCAAAGACCAAAGGGTCGCAGGTTTGATTCCCAGTCAAGGGCATGCACCTGTGTTGCAGTTATCCATCCTGGTCCCAGCTAGGGCACAAGCTGGATGCAATCAATTGATGTGTCTCTCTCACATCAGTGTTTCTCTCTCTTTCCCCCATCCCTTCTTCCCTTCCGCTCTCTCTAAAAATCAATAAAAAAATTTCCTCAGGTAAGCATTAACAACAACAAGTAATAATAATATTTTTTTAAAAAGTGGTGCCTAGCCCTAACCGGTTTGGTTCAGTGGATAGAGTGTCGGCCTGCGGACTCAAGGGTCCCAGGTTTGATTCTGGTCAAGGGCATGTATCTTGGTTGTGGGCACATCCCCAGTGGGGGGTGTGCAGGAGGCAGCTGATCAATGTTTCTCTCTCATCGATGTTTCCACCTATCCCTTTCCCTTCCTCTCTGTGAAAAAATCAATTAAAAAATATATATATACATTTTTTAATATATATATATATATATATATATATATATATATATATATATATATATATATAAAAAGTGGTGCCTATCTAAACTGAACTCAAGCTCCTCTGGCCAGGGAGAGCCAGTTGGTTAGAGTCTTCCTGTTACATTAAGGTTGCAGGTTTAAGCCCTGATCAAGACACATACCATAATCAAGCAATGAATGCATAAATAAGTGGAACAACAAATTGATGTTTCTCTTTCTCACTCTTCTCTCTCTAAAATCTCTAATAATAAAAGGGCAATATGCTAATTAGATCAGACATCCTTCCAGATGTCCTTCCTTCCAGACAAAGCCCCAGCAGGGGATGGGGCCAAGGCCCTTGCACAAATTTTGTGCATCAGGCCTCTCTAGTCAATAAATAAAAACGAACTGAACTCAAACTAAATGTCATCACCACCCCAAGTTTGTTCCTCTTCCAGTAATCCTCATCAAGAACAGGGTACCACTGTCCACCCAGCCACAGCCTCTGGGGCACCCCTTGATTTTCCTCCCCTCAACCCATCTCCTTCTCTCCCATTTCTATTCCTTCAGCACATCTGGCCTACTCCGCCTCCTAAATATCATTCAGATTCACTTTCTCTCCGACACCACGGCAGTCCCTTGGGCCCACACCACCATCAGTTCTCAGCAGGACAACCGCAGTCATTTCATTCACCTTCCTGCTGCTGTCCCGCCCCCCTCCAGTCTGTTCTCAGAGCAGCCAGAGTGAACTTTATAAAACATGTATCACATGGGGTGCTCCCCTGCTGAAGATCCTTTCTTAGCTGCACTCTGAATCCAAGATGAACTTCACAAGCCTCATCTCTAGCTGCTCACCCATGTGAACGCCTGTGAACCCCTAAAAGATCTCTCTTGCCTCAGAGCTTTGCAAATACAGTTCCCACTGCCCACGTCATCTCTACACGCCCACAGTTCTGCTGCCCTCCCCCTAGCCCTGCGTGCATCACACGGTCCTAAGAACTGATTTTTTTTCTTTAATTTATTCGCCACTCAATACACGAACACATTCTTGCAGTAAAAATTCAAACACTGATGAATCCCATGGAACTTAAGAGAAAGCAGGCCTCACCCCATCCTAATGCCCTTCCCACGACGCCGCCGCCCTCCCCCCCCACCCCAGAGAGAACCACCACTGACCCTGGCCCCCCACATCCATCACCATCACAGCAGTGAAGCAAGCTGAGGTTATTTTCTGTTACTGTTGGTCTTTTCTGTACGGTGATCCTATAACTGCTCCTTGTAACATTTCTATCTGTTCTAAGGGACAGGGGCTGTCTGGTTCAATGAGTCGACGGGAGGGAAGGGTTACATCCTATATCATGGAGACAACGCCAATCCTCCAAGAAGTGAAGGCACATGGCTGAGATCTTCGGGAGAGCGGCAGCACGCAAAGCCTCAGCCACATCCCATTAGTCCGGCCTACTTTCAGTCTGCACTCTAAGCATGTGCATACTCAGCCCATCACACCCCTCCAAGAACACTTGTGGGTCTGCATCCTCCGCCCCCAACATCAACCCTATGGCGTGACCCTGAAGTCGCTGAGGCTTCCTCCACGATTCCCAGCAGCTCTCAGCGTCGCTGTCTGTCTCCAAAGCCCACAGTTCCCTGTGCCCGAGGCCCACGCCCACGCCAGGGTCTTGCAGAGCACGGGACAATCGGTCGGCGCCCGGTGTCTGCTGGGGTGGGCCCCCATCCTTTCGCGGTCCCCGTTTGTAAAACTCTGCATCCTCCAGACGGTGCATAAAATAGGCGCCTGGTGTTTACTGGCTTTGGGAGCCCCAAGTCCTGGCCTTGCACGCAGGAGGCCGCTATCCTTTCCTGGTCTGAACTGAGGCTAAGTCACAGCACGAGGCTCAATACTAGTTCACGGTCAAACGCCTGGCTTGGCGGCTCCGGCTGCATAAAAGCTCCCGCACCACGGACTGCAGGAGGCTGCAGGCCTCTCCCGCGGCTCAGGCCCGGGCGGCCCCACCCTCCCGGCTGTTCCCTGCAGGAGCCCTCCCGCGGCCGCCGGCAGCAGGTGCCGTTCCGGCCGAGGGCCCCCTCCCCGCCGGGCCAGCCTTCCCCGGCTGTTCCGGTCCCAGGGCTCCCTCCCAGGGCTTTCTCTGTCCTGCTGTTCCGGTCCCCAGGCCCGCCCGCCACTGAGCCTCCGCTCCGCCGCCGACCGGTGTCGGGGCTCCCACCCAGGCCCCGGCTCCCGCGGCTGTTCCCGCCCGCGCCCCTCCCCCCGGCTGTTCCGGCCCCGGCGCCCTCCGCCCCGCGGCCGCCGCGCGCCCTCCGCCCCGCGCTGCGAGGGCGCGGCGGGAGGGGGCGCACCGCGGAACAGCCGCTTCCCACGACGCCGCCGCCGCTCACCCTCCAGGGCCTCGAAGATCGTCTGCGCCATCTTGGAGCCGCCGCCGCCACGGGAACCCAAGCGGGGCCACGCAAGCATTGTGGGAGCCGCGGCGGCGGCGGCGGCGGCGGCGGCGGCGGCGAGGTCGGGGCCGCCAGGGGGCGCCCGGGAGCCGCCGCCGAACCCCCCAGTCCTGGAACCTGGCCGTGGCCCGCGGGAACCCCAGCCTCCCGGGGCGCCCCAGCTCCTCCTCGATGATCCAGTCGCCGGCGCGTGTGGACCCCTCTCCCCGCCTGATCGGAATCCCCCACTTTGCTCCCCGTCCCATCGCCGCCACGCTGGACCTGACTCCAGCTCTGTCGCACCCACGTCTCCACGGCATGTGGCATGGGAGACCCCCAAGTCCGCCATCGCGGACCTTATTCCCACGGCACCCGGTATCGCCCCCTGTGGCACCCCCTTCCCGCCTCTCCCGAACCACCCAGTTCTGTCGCAAGGACTCCAATGAGCACAGGACCCCTCCCCGCCGTGCAAGAGTCCCAGCCCTCGTCCCCGACTCTCTTCGCCCGCCCTCAGGGAGCCACTGCGGCTCCCCTCTCCGCCTCTGAACCCCTGGTCATCGCAGAGACCCACCAGAGGCTATTGCCTAACCCCCTCCCCATTTACACCTTTCGGGGTCTCCATTTCCTCTTCACACAGACCTCGATCCCTGCCTCTCAGGGACCCCATTTCTGCCACATAATCCCCCAATACCCGCTTCAGCACCCTCCAGCCCAGCCTCAAGGGAAGCCCGTTCGGAGCTCACTGGGTCCTCCTGCCCCTTCTGCAGACCCTCAGACACCGCCCAGCCGCGCACGGGGCTTGCCTACACCGAGCCTTACACAGCAGCAGCCCCAGGGACGCAGCGGTGTTTTCCCCTGGAGTTAGGGGCGGGAGGAGCAGACAAGCATGGACTCTTTGAAACTATTTAATTACAAGGTGTGATCGTGGTTTCAAAGAGGTACACTTGGACGAAAAGGGAGCGTGGGGGTGAGTGTGGGGATGGGGTGGGGGGAGAGGGAACCAGGGAGGTGCCATCAATTGTGTTTCTCTCCTGAGCCAAATCCTCCAACGGGGCTACCATAGATTTGTCCTTAAATGTGTTCATTATATTTTAGCCTCATCCCAAGCAATAATAAAAATCACAATTTTTATTTTTTTATATTTACTAAATAAATGTATAACTCTTAAAAGTAAAATATATATACGTATATATTTGTTCAAAACTCTTCTATCCTTCTGGAACACTACCAGCCCCTGTTCCTGTTAAATTGCCTTACAGACCCTCTGCTTATGTTAGCGGCAGAAGTGATGATTGGGGACCAGCTATAATTATAAGAAATGTTAAGAATGCTCCATTAACCATGATGGTTCTGTTCTGATTAGAGGAAGTACATTCTAACCTGGCTGATAGTTGTATGCCCTGGGATATGGGAGCTAACATCAGAATGCAACCCAGCCTCCTTTTCTGAGAACTGCTATCATTATGGAAAGATTTACAACCTCGTGGCTGAAATCTAGTTCTGGAGGCACCCACTCTTTATAACCCCCAACCCCTATTACCTGTAATCTGGTCTGGGCTCCCAGAGGTGCCCACCCCAAACCTCCAACCTCCCCACCCACCCACCCACCCAGCCTGCATGACTTGTACTTTACCATGCCTGTAATTCCTACTTCCCCACATAATCTTTGCCCTTCTGCCCAATATAAGCAGCTGGCTTATGGTGGGATGCAGAGCAGATTTTTGTGGATGACCTGCTGCTCTCCCATATTGCCGGCTTTACTGGAATAAACGCTCATACATGATTCCATCCTGTCTCTGTTTAATTGGCTGAAGTAGTGACAAGCAGCTGGGACCCCTTGGTTGTCCGGTTACTCTTACATATGCCTCAAAGTTTATTTCTACCAATAAACTCCCCATCCTGCCCTGAACACTACCCCTGTGCCCACACTGCTACCTCCTTCTCCTTCCAGTCTCCCCTTTGCACAGTGAGCCCTGAGCAGATGTCCCTCACGAGAACGCACCCTCCTACCAGCCTCCATGCCCCACTCTCTTTTCTGGGAACCTTGGAGACCTAGGCCCCACCTCAAGCCCTAACCCTCACCTTCTCATTGCCTCTCTGGCAGGAATCCTAGTAAGGCCAGTGTTCCCTCCTATCTTTCCTTTAACATCCCCATTGATCCAATAGCCTCAGATTCTCATTATCTCTCCTCTGCAAGAATTTCCTAATATAACTGTTCTTTAAAAAAATTATTCAAGTGATATATTAGTACAATCATACTCATTTAATTAATTAAAAATATTTATTGGGTGCCTATTGTATGCTAGGAGGGACACAACCATGACAAAGAAGATAAAAATATTTGCCTTCATGGAGTCATAGTTCAGCAGGAAAGATAGGCTATAAACAAGAAAAAAATAAGAGAAAAGTGACATGACTTCAAATAATTTTTTTGGGGGGGAAGGGGAGCCTCCTTTAGAAAAGGTGGTTAGGGATGGCCTCTTTGAAGAGGTGAACCTGAGAAATGAGGTGGAGTCAGACAGAGAAAAGGGAACAGAGAGGTCTCAAAAGAAGAGAGAGGCCTCTTGGGCAAGTGCAAAAGCCTTAAGGTCAAAACGAAAGGAGTCCAAGGACTGTAAAAGGAGTAATAGGGTAATAAGGGAGGTATGGGTACGGGGGGATGAGGAAGGAGAGATGAACAAGGCCATTGGGAGGTACTGGACAGCAAACAGTTCTACCAACACAAGGCTCGGCAGCTTCCCACATATTTTTATGTATCCAGGCGCATATACAAATAGTTTTATCCGCTCTTCAGGCCCTTGCACTTGCTGTTCTCTCGTCAAAATGTCATCTTCCACCCTTGGAACAAAAGAAGCTTTCTTCTTGCCTCCTCTAAGAAGCTTTCCCTGGCTTCCCTGGATGACATCCCCTGTCATGTGATAATCTTTAGCCCTTGGAAGTTTGTATTTTCTCTACCCCCTCAATAGGGGGTC
>PVJC01016422.1:0-33754 GCA_004026665.1 Murina feae | reverse complement strand
CTCCATCTCTGTCATTTGTGACCTGTTTCGTCTCCTCATTTTGGCTGCTTCCCTTTCTGATTTAGGCGATCACTGCGAGGGATTAACCTCTAAGCCACTTGGTTACGAGAGTCAGCTGTGTCTACAGTGGGAGAACTTCTGTGCTGGAGACACCCTTATGGGGCAAGAGTTGTTTCAGTGGAGCTTTTATGCTCACTGCTTCTGCCCCGAGTGTGTTCCTTGTGGATCTGTTTTGTTTAGGTTAGTCCCTCTCTGGCCACTGGGTGAGGCTGGCTCCTGTATCTTTAAGGAGGTGTTGCTGCAGAAGCCTCTGACGCACTTGGGAGGGGCGGGGCCTCGGGGAGTTCGCCGGGCAAGGCGGAGCAAATAGCTATGGCGCTTCTCAGCCCTGCACTGAGAGACCCAAGGTTTCTGTGTCCCACGTAATTGCTGTAAGCAACGCTGAGAGAAATCCGCTTTGAATTTCCTCCCGGTGCCAGTCAGTCCCCCTTCTCTGGGTGTCTGTGGGACCTCAGAAACTCGCCTGGAACTGGAGTTCAGAGCCGCTGGGAGCTTGTGGCTCTCTCCGTTTTGGAAAAGAACCGCGACCTCCGGTACCAGCTCTTCCCCGAGCCCGTGCGCTCGCCTCCGTACCTCTGTACTTTGCTTCCGCTGCTCCTCTGAGTCTCAGACTCTTCTCTAGTTGTAGGATTTTCACTCAGCCAGCCATCCTGTGGGTGCGAGTGGTGTCCGTGTGTTCTTTTTGTGGTTTTTCTGAAATAGTTGTTCACAGCTGCATATACGGTGTCTACCCTATGCCGCCATCTTGTTTCAACTCCAGGCATGTGCTCTTGATGGGAATCGAACCCGGGACCTTCAGTCTGCAGGTTGATGCTCTGTCAACTGAGCCATACTGGCTAGGGCAGCATCATCATTCTTTTCCACTGAGCCAAACATCACCATTCTTGACAGCTAAACCACTTTGGGTGCAGGTCCTTCCTGCTTTTACAGGGATATATGACAGGAACAAACTTGATGCATGCAGTACCTTTCGAAACATCAGGTTTTCCTCCTTCCGTCTCGCTTCCCATGCAGATTCTGAGGGCTCTGCGAGTCGCGTGGGTGGGTTTTCCGTGCGGAGCCCCAGCTGTCCTTTCCAGTGGAAAGGAAGCGACCACGTTGGGGGACACGCCCCTCCTCCCCGAGATAGGGTTTTTAAAGCAATGAAGTATTTCATAAAATTTTTAAAACGTAATGCATGTTTCAGGTGGATTATTTCATGGTGTTTTTTATTTTTTTATTTTATTTTTTTCAATCTGGCTATAATTGCTATGGTTCCATGGCAGTGTATCAGGACAGATTCTAGGAAGCCATTACCTCACTTTTATCTGGGAGGTTGTTGACATTAATTACACTATTGGTTTCACTGTTAGGGGCCATAAGAAGTAAGGTTAATTGAACACATTTTCAGCAAAATTTTCATTTGAATATTGGCACTTTTTCCAAGATAGGAATTTTTCTTCTTTTCTAAATATCTTTGTGTTTTTTTTAAATACAGTCTTTAGAAAAGACTATAGGCCATTATTTTTCTGTGATTGAGATTAAAGCAGTAGCAGAAAAGACGTTATGTTTCAATGAATAGTTTTTTCATTGAAAAACTTTTTCTGTAATTGTAGTGATCATGTTTTCCTAACAAAAACATTAGTCTATGAAAATTTAATATAGTCTAACACAATGTTATATTAGGAGAATATTATTCATCAAACTATGTAAAAATCTATAATGTACTGCATACTATTCAGAGGGAATGAAATACTGATGGTATTTTCTTATCAACTTTCAATATGCTGTTATTTACAAATGAAAGAGAAGTGTGAAATAGCAAGAAAAAATAAAATGGAAAGATACTGAAGGAATTGCCTCTCTAATCAAAAGTTGCTGCCTTTTAAAAGTCCCGTAAATGATTAATAAATACTTATTCTAGCTCTTGAAGCAGATAGTTTGATAGCTCAAAGCTTAGACTGATCACATTTTTTTTTTTTATTTTCTTGGTAGTAATTCTGAGTTTTGTTTTGTGTATTATATTGTAAACTAATTATATTTCTTGCCTATTTTAGATTATCTTTATTCTTTTCCTAAAAAGAAACAAACAAAAGACTATAACTGTGTGAGTAATAACTGTCAAATCCCAATGCAATGTACACTATCAGCATGAAAAATTTCTCTATGAATAAAAGATTACCACCCTTTAGCTGGTCCCTTATTTTGAGAAACCCTGGAAGTGAAATCTTAGTCTGGTGCAATACTTTGTCTTCACCTTGGAAGTTATTGAAATAAGATTTAATCTATAAAATTATTTCACTGTTTTTGTCCCTAAGTGATGTGTGTAGTTAAGAAATTGCACCAACGCAATTACGATTTTGTGTTTTCATTAACTAAATTCTAAATGGCATGCCCCTCGTAACCTTTATGTAGGACAAAGATAAAAGTTAGCAGAGGAGAAAATTTGAATCTGCTAATGATATTGTTTATCTTATGGTTTATAGTAGAACAATAAGAATTAATTACGTATAGTGCCAAGAGGAAAACGGCATAATTAAAATTGGTGACGAAGTTCAATTTTCAGAATCAGACTGACTCTCTGTCCTCAAGTCTCTCTGCCCCACACCATTTTGCTTCCCATTCCTTCAGCATCTCCTAGTTAGGTATCTAGAGAGAGCAGTAGAAAGACACAGGAAGAGTGGACCATGCACCTGCACTTGGCTGTCAGAGATAGTTCTAACCCACTTTAATAGGTTTGCATCCAGACCATTGGTTTTTAAACGTTTTCCAATCATGAACACATTTGAAAATCTGGTTGAGGCTGGTAGACCTGGTTTCCAATGTTAATGGCATATATATATATATATATATATATATATATATATATATATACACACACACACACTCACACACACACACACACATGGGCACGTTGCACCAAAATTTGTGCACTCGGGGGGTCCCTCAACCCAGCCTGTGCCCTCTCGAAGTCTGGGACCCCTCAGGGGATGTCCACCTGCTTGCGTGCCCTGGTCAGCCTGGGTGAGGGGCTGATGGCTGTTTTCAGGCTGCCCACAGTCCCTTCAGAGTTCAAGTCCCTATTGGGGTACCTGGATAGCCTGGGTGAGAGGCTGAGGGCCATTTTCAGGCTTTCAGGCTGCCCAAGGCTCCCATTGACCCAAGGTCCCAGCGAGGCTGTCTGGAATCAGGTTTCTGGGGTTTATTTGTCTTCTATAATTGAAACATTGTTCCTTTGAGCTAAGGCCTAGGCAGGTAAGAAAGCTTCCTGTTTGTTTCAGCTCCATGGCTTCTATAATTGAAATATTATTACTATCAGCAGAGGCTCAGCCAGCCTAGGCAGGCAGTTGCAAGGAAGTCTGCTGTTTACTCTAGCTCCATGGCTGCCGGCCGCCATCTTGGCTGGGTTAATTTGCATATAGCCACTCTGATTGGCTGGTGGGCATGGCTCGGCTGGTGGGCATGGCTTAGGCATCCCGGAGAGATGGTTAATTTACATATTACTCTTTTATTAGATCATATATATGATCTTTGTAACATTTTACAAAGTTTTTTATTGAACAAAATGATCAAAAATTCCCTAAATCTATGTGTGGACTACAAATAAGAACCCCAGTGAACTCCTTGAGGGTAAGAACTGGGTCTTAATCTCAAATATTCAAGAAAGTTTCTGGAAAATGTTAGGGACTCAATAGAGGTTTATTTTTTTTTCCAGCTTCATGCCAATCACTGTTGCTTAAGCTGTGACTTAATGTATTGATGTTATCTTCAGGGCATAACACCAGGAATGCTGACATAACAGGAAAATTTTTAAATTAAGAGGATTAGTTAGGCATTCATGACTTAGGTTGCTTATTTTCATTTCAGGTCATAGCATCCTTATCCTCTGCTAATCCCCATGTTTTCAAAAATGCAGTCCATGCTGTAGTGAAGAAATCATAAATGAGATACCAAATTTTGCAAATTTTTTTTCTCCTCGGGATGTTATTTTAAGAACATAATATTTATATGAAACAGACAGTCTTAGCTACAAAAATTATAACCAAAGTTTCTAATGACAAACCCATACAAAGGGTTAATATTTTAAAAGGGCCAAAAATAAAGAAATTAGAATGACCTCTCACATATTTTACCCATTCTTCCAGGTTGTGACTTGAGCAAGTTGATGGATAGACATGTTTTAAAAAGGCATGTTGGTGACTTAAGAATATTTCAGGGCTCTTTATCAGTGCAGAGGAAAGCAAGACATATGAATTGTTTTTTCTGTACTATGACCCTTTCATGTAAAAGTGGTCCATTTTAAAAGATCATCTAAGATGCTTTTAGTTTAAATTACAGAATACCGTGTAGCTCCGTTTTAATTCAGTACCCACTCTGCACAAATAACTTTGCCAAACATTTCACATGCATTCCTCCTTGTGGTAAGCAGAGTAATGGAACCCAAAGATGACCAAGGAGCCTGTGTCTATGTGAGGTTGCAGGACAAAGGGGATTAATATTGCAAATCACCTCATCTTATCATAGGGATATCATCGTGGATTTTGCAGGTGGGAAATCACAAATGTGATTAATAGTGGGAAAGAGAGAGAGAAGGCAATTAGAGGGAGATATGACTGTAGAAGTAGGTCAGAGTGATGTAATGTAGAAAGGACTTAACCCCTCTTTAAACACAAAAACGGGGATCATGAGCCAATAAAAATGGGAAGCTTCTCAAACATGGAAATGGTAAGGAAATGGATTCTTGACTATTGACCCCAGAAGGGAATGTAGGCCTGGCAATCACTGAGCTTCTATTGGACATCTAACCTATAGGACTGTAAGATAAATGTGTGCTCTGTCAAACCACTCCATTTATTGGAATTTATGGCAACTGAAAGAAAACTAACACACACATACACACTAAAAGTAAAGGTGTCTTCATACACACCCCGGAGAGACATCCTCGACTTGGCATTATTGATACTGTGAACCATAGCATGTGTGTGTGTGTCATAGGAAGGGAGGAAATGTCCTATATATCATAAGGTGTTTAGGAACATCTTTGACTGCTATAGGTTGAATGTTTGTGTCCCTCATAATACATATATTGAAACATAGTGCCCGATGTGATGGTATTAGTAGTGAGGGCCTTTGGGATATACTTAGGTTGTGAGAGCAGAGCCCTCATGAATGGGATTAGTGCTCTTATCAAAAAGACCCTACAAATATCCCTCCCCCTTTCCATCATGTGAGATTGTCACAATGAAAACATGGCCATCTAAGAGTGGGTCCACACCAGACAGAATCTCCGGTGAGAAGATCTTGGTCTTCCCAGGCTTTGAAACTGTGAAAAATTAATGTTTGTTGTTTATAAATCACCCAGTTTGTGATATTTTGTAACAGCAGCCTGAATGGACATAAAACAATGTCCTCAACATCATAGACACCAGTATCATCCCTTGGTTGTGGCATCCCAAAATATCTCTAGACATTGTCAAATGTCTGCTGGAGTAAAAAATCATTCTAGAATGAGAACCACTGAACTAGAAGAAAAGGTAGATGCATGCTAAAATGTCCCAGTGCCTAGCAGGTGGTGGCAAACTCTGTGTAAGTATGGATCTTATCTATCTTTCCGCACTACTCTTAGTGACTAGAACAAGGATAGTTGTGTAATTGGGGATAAAATAAATGTTTAAAAAATGATACAATGAATGACTGGGAGTTCAAGCTAGCAATGACCAAGTAAAATTCTTCTGATATTTTTCTCATTTACTAATGGTTTGAATGATTTTTCCTTTAAAAGTAATAATTACTTGTGTTCTCCTACGTAGTTTAGTGTGGCATAGGCATAGGATTGATGTCATGCCAGGTGACTTCCAGCTCTGATGTTTATAAAGACTGTAAACTTGGGTAAGTGTCCATCTCCTTAAGCCTCATTTTCATTCTCTCAGAAGAATAAAATAATACCTAACTCTCTAGGTTGCTATGAGAATTTTATTTTTTATTTTTTAATATATTTTATTGATTTTTTTACAGAGAGGAAGGGAGAGGGATAGAGAGTTAGAAACATCAATGAGAGAGAAACATTGATCAGCTGCCTCCTGCACACCTCCTACTGGGGATGTGCCTGCAACCCAGGTACATGCCCTTGACCGGAATCGAACCTGGGACCCTTCAGTCCGCAGGTGGACGCTTTATCCACTGAGCCAAAACAGTCAGGGCTACTGTGAGAATTTAAAAAAACAATTAGTTTTATGAGAAATGTCTCCAAGTGTCTGATTCAGAGTAGGCTTTCAATAGATGTTACCATCTGTCTTTTTCCAGGGAGCTAATAATATACAGATCTTTTTCTTTTTCTGTTTGAATTAGGATATAATTGAGATTGTGCTCAGTGATTCCAAGTGATTTTTATTTTAGAATATAGGTAATAAAGTTAATTGTAAAATGTTAATAAAAGTAATTATTCTTCTGGTGGAAAAGTTCCATGTGAAAAGATATAATACATTTTATACCAGTGTTAAGGTTTTAGGCTACAATAACTGAAAAGACTTCTACTTTAAAAAAATGGATTACTGCCTAAAATTAAGGAGAAGATATGGTGGCAATCATTTTTTGCCTGTTTAATATCAGAGCCGTTCTTTGTACCTCTTTCGCTGTGCTTTATGCAATGGGGCTGGCTCATACTCACAGTGTGTGCCCAGGCTGCTCTGTGTTCAGGTTTCTGGCAGATTCACCCAGTGGGAGACCCTGGAAAGAGATCAGGGACAGGAGGAAGGAAGAAATCAGGCTGTTTTCCCTTCCTTGTTGCCACAGATTGTGTCTCCTGCAAGGACTTTCTTCCCTGGCCCCAGCTTCTGCTGGACACCATCCTCCCAAGACAAGGCTCACACACTGAGCTGTGGGGTCAGCTCCTGGGGAACAGCCCTGACCTCTGGGCTCTGGTAATGACGCCTCCTTGTAGAAGTCGCAAATGTCCTCATTTTCTCTGTGCTTTGGCTTTTTGCCCTTCATCACTCTGTGAACAACTCCCTGGATTAAACCCCATTTATTTGGAATTCTTCACTCAGTTTCTACTTTTTTTCTTTAAATATATTTTTTATTTATTTGAGAGAGAAAGGGAGAGGGAGAGAGAGATAGAAACATTAATGATGAGAGAGAATCATGGATCAGTTGCCTCCTGCATGCCCCCTACTGGGGACTGAGCTCACAATCTGGGCATTTGCCCTAACCTGGAATCAAACCTTGACCTCCTGGTTTATAGGTCAATGCTTAACCACTGAGCTATGCCAGCTGGGCCACTTACTAGTTTCTTAACCGGATTCTGACTGATACAGATTTTTTTCTCTAAAACTTCAAGTGTTTCCTAGTTTCAGATAATCTCAAAAGGTATGTTTTAACATGTATCTCTCATCCAGGTAACCATTTATATAGCAATAACTACCTCTTTATGTTCTGGAAAAACTATCTTTCATTCTTGAGTATATATTCTGAGTATAAAAAACAAATATAAAAACAAATTTTAAAGTTAATTACACATACATTGGGATCTCAGATTTACTAAACTAATTATCAGAAAGTAAGATAAATTAGGGAGAAAAGATGAACGTATGCATACTCATTAAATGCTGGCATTTATGTGAGCCTTGGGTTTCTCTTTATTACCTTTTTGGGTGCAATTATCATTAGCATTTCAGTCGCATCTTTAATGAACATTAGAGCTACACATACACAATGGCATGAGTGGTAATGGCCTTTCATTATCCACCCAGACTGTGACTTTAAGAAAAGTAGCATACAGGGAGGCTGTGCAGTGTTACTGCACATTTACCCTGGGAGCTAGGAGCTGGCCAGCAATATTCTGGGCCTTGATTTTTATAGCTGCACCTGTGCCTTGTAGGGAAACAATAAAAAGCAATTTGGGACTTTTCTCCAATAAACCAGTTACCTGACTTTGGACACTAACTGTAATGCAACGTAGGCACATTTTTAAAGCATTTGCCTTGTGGTAAACATTGTTCTAGGCGTTAGTGAAGCAAAAATCCCCAAATAGGAATTTGCTTTTCCCTTCAAGGAATTTATAAACCAGTGGGACAATACTGGCATGAGGCAAATAAATGCACTAAAGTTAGATAGGAGCTAGGACAGATGTATGTGCAGGGTGCGTAGAAAGGAAGTGGTCCTCTTTTTATGGAGGGCCATGCCCAGCTTTTGCAGTGAAGAAGTTGACTGGAAGAAGAGCGTGAGGTTTGAGTACAAGGCAGGAACTGATGGTTAGCTGTAGGAAACTGCTTGGAAGTTACCCTAAGTGCATAATAAATTGTCGAGAGCTGAATGAGAAGTTCCTTTGAGACCCAGCAAGGGCTGAAGGAGCGGTTAGAAGTATGAAGTCACATGGCTTTGTTCCATAAAGTCGAATGAGGGTTGTGGGGTTGGTGTTTGGGAACAGGACCGGTCCTGCAGATTGGGGGGAATAGCTCTCTTAGACATTGCCATAGGACAGCTTTTAGGAATGGTGCTGACAAAGAAATGCTCAAATGGGCAGCTCCTGAGAGATCAAGAAGCTGGTGGAGGTTGTTTGAACATGTGAGAAGCAATGGGACTTGGGGAGCAGCTGTGGGAGGCTGAGATTGCTGGGCTCAACTGCTGACAGAGGCATTCATTGCTGAGAGGAGCAGCTGTGGAGAATGTAAGCAGGGAACCCTGGGGAGCCATGGCCTGGAGCATCCTCAGATGAAGAAACTGCCATGGGAAGCAGCAATTTTGAGTATCATCCTATGGAAACTTTAGAGTTATTCATCCAGCTCCATCATCTTGGCAGTTGGCAATGGTGGAAATACATTTATATATATATTAGGGGCCCAGTGCACAATAATTTGTGCACTTAGGGTGGGGATCCCTCAGCCCAGCCTGTGCCCTCTTCCAGTCTGGGACCCCTCGGGGGATGTCCACCTGCTGGCGTGCCTGGCCATCCTGAGTGAGGGGCTGATGGCTGTTTGCAGCGAGGCTGGCTGCAATTTATTTAACTTCTAAAGTTGAAACTTTGTTGCTTTAACCGGAGCCCAGGTTAGGTTGCCCCTGACAACCCAGGCTCCCAGTGCTTCCTTGAGTCCAAGGCTGGAAGCAGGTCTCTGGGGTTTATTTATCTTCTATAATTGAAACTTTGTTGCCTAGAGCAGAGGCCACAGCCAGCCTAGGACTAGGCAGACAGGAACCTTAGCTTCCTGCATCATCAGGGCAAGCCTCCTGCTTATTCTAGCTCCGTGGCTGCTGGCCGCCATCTTGACTGGGTTAATTTGCGTACAGTTGCTCTGATTGGCTGGTGGGCATGGCTTAGGTGTCTTGGAGTGAGGGTCAATTTGCATATTACTCTTTTATTAGATTAGATTGACAAGGTTGACAAATTCTTGCTGGAAATTTTTAAATAAAAAATGTCCTCAAACTCTGATAAAAGTATGACTTTTTGTTTATTTATTGAGGAACATTTTTACCCTAAGAATATCTATTATACTAGCCCAAACATGGTGACACAAGTTTAAATTGAAGAACTATTGCTCAGCTGGTGTGGCTCAGTAGTTGCACATTCACCTATGAATTAGGAAGTCACAGTTCTGTTTGATTCATGGTCAGGACACATGCCCAGGTTCCTGGCTCTATCCCCAGTGAGGTGCCTGTAGGATGCAGCCAACCAATGATTCCCTCTCATCATTGATTTTTTTTCTCTCTCTACTTTCCTCTCAGAAATCAATAAAAAATATTTTAAAAATAAATAAATTGAGGGATTCATTTATTGCTAAAGCCATGAGAGTATATGTAAAATTTGATATATTTTTATATTTTTCCTCTGGAAAGAATGACTATCATTTTTGCATTGTCATCAAAGTTCTTGACAATAAAACACTATGAAATTGTCATCAAGAAGCCAGAACTTGGTAACATCTGTCAACAACTTATCTACAAAAGGCACTATTGTTTAACCAATGAGTTGTGTAATAACCATGTTGAACACGAACTAGCATTACTATGAGGCTTTCTTATTGAGATATCATGGGAAATAACATATTCTCATGCATTACTGATTTAATTTACATCTTTTTGAATCAGCATAAGCTCTGTTAAAAGGGGGTAGGGTGGATAGAAGCAAAGTAACTAATTTTTATTTTTTTTATTTGGATGATACAAATGTATAATGTAAGGACTTGAGAAAGAAAATCAAATTGAAAAAGTATTTTGATGCTTCACACTTGAGTGAGGCTCTGAGAACTAGTGTGGATACTGTGGAAATGGAAGAAATGGAGTGAAGATAGAGATGTTAAACTTGTGAATGTGAGCACTTTAATTTTCAAATTATAATATATCTAGTAATATTTCTTTGTTGAAATCTTATAACATTGCTGATATCTGTGAAAATCACTCACTCCGTCTAGAAAAATTCCATGTGGATTAAGGCACAAGGGAGTCAGTGTACTCTGGCTTAATAGATACTACATTGTTATAGGTTTTAATTGATAAACTTGACTTTCAGTCTTTACCTATTATATAATTTGTTCCAAACAAACAATGGAAGGAAGTGAAGTGAGTCAAATTTCGAGTATATTAGTGAATTGGGGTTTGAGTGACTAAGATTGAAATGTCAGAAGAACAACTCAAAGGAGGGACTCACATGTGTAAGACTGGCGTACTCTTTTTTTTTTTAGGTTTAGTGTAAACCTAAAAGCGTTTTCAACCGAAATCGCTACGTGTATTTTTCAAAGTAACATACATTTACCCTCCAAGCTCCTGACCTCCTAAGACTCCTAGAAAGAGTTACTTTACATTTGATCTAGACAAATAAAATTTCTCTCAAAGGCATTTATTTAGCTAATGAGAATGCCTTAGAGAGCATCTGAACAATTATTTGAAGGCAGAAAACATTCCGTGGCTCATCCATCTCTCATGGAGAGTTGTCAGCTTTGCATACCTTGAAGTATTTTTTCTCATCTCCAAAGGAGACACTGCCCCACTTTCTGAGACTTGGCATGTGGCTGGGATTACTGCAAGGCTTTTGAGCTTGCAGTTCCCACAGCCCACTCGTCTTTGACAATATGATATGTTTGTTCCTCTTTTAACTTCAGAGTACACAGCAATGTGGTCCCCCTTAAAGGCAACCTAACTCAATCTGTGCTTTCTGAAGCGTGGTTTGCTAACCACTTTGGCTTCTGTCAAAATGTGTATGACTTACTGTTTGCATTTGCATGTAGTTAAAAAATCAACATGGCCTTATGAAGATCAAAGGGAGGGAATATATGAGTCCCTGGACCCTTCAATTCATACACAAGGCTTAAAATGTGGAGTTAATCAAATAGGAAGAGCGATATACTTCTGAAGCAACATTATCCCCTATTCTGTTTCTTTAAGGTAAGTGAAAGGGTCAGCCTTCTGGTTCATCACCTTCTGAAAGAGGAGTTATTTGTTCTACTTATTATAGAATTGTTATATTCCTATTCAAAGATAACTGAATATACCAGTTTGATTTAATACGCTCCATAAATTTTCAGTTCTCTCCTTGTCCTACTGCTGTACTTAACATCCCATATCATCACCATGGTGATATTTATGAACAGCCATAGGCACCAAATGCTGTGCAGTGCCCTCTGTCTACTGTGGCCTCAGTCCTCTCTGACTATTCTGTAAAATTAAGAACACTGACACAGCTAGAGATATAAAGGTCATACATGTACACATGAAACATCAAGAAGAAAATTTTACACCAACCTCTACCTTTCTCTCTTTTCCATATTCCTATCAACCAAATATTCAAAAATTGCCCATCCTATATAGCCCCATGGGACCCCTTTGTTTGAGCCCAGACTGAAAACTTTGTGGATGGCTGAATAAAACACTAGGCCTACCATTCAAAATAGTCTAATGAAAAGAGTAGTGTGTACTTGAGATACAAAAATTCCTGGTATTTGGTATTCTGATATGATGGCTTTACATGTATCTTTACATTTTGATTGCTTATTGATGAATGGGACATTTTTTAAGGCTCTCCATGGCACCTGGAATTTTACCGCAAATTTGGTAGTTACCTAACATCATGGTGGTTAATAAAGAAAAATAAAAGGCATTTGTTTCTAATAAGATGCATTTTGTTTTGCAGTTTGTAATATATTTCATTTTAAAATTAAAAATATATAAAGACTGCCCTAGCTGGTTTCGCTCAGTGGATAGAGCATTGGCCTGTGGACTGAAGGGTCCCAGATTTGACTCCAATTAAGGGCACATGCCCAGGTTGCAGGTTCAAACCGAAGTGGGGGACATGCAGGAGGCAACCAATCAATGATTTTCTGTCATCATTGATGTTTCTATCTCTCTCCTCCCTTCCTCTCTTAAATCAATAAAACTATATATTTAAAAAGTGATCTGATTTAAAAAAAAGAATAAATAATTTAAAAATTCTATATAATAAAATGTTACTATGCAAATCGACTGAACAGCAGAACAACCAGTCGTTATGACGTGCACTGTCTATCAGGGGGCAGACACTCAACATAGGAGCTGGCCCCTGGTGGATGGAGCACTCCCACGGGGGAGCGCTGCTCAGCTAGAAACCCTGAGCTGGGTTCATGGCTGGCAAGCGCAGATGTGATGGTAGGAGCCTCTCCTGCCTCGCGGTAGTGCTAAGGATATTCAACTGACAGCTTTGCCTGCTCCCCATGTGGGGAGCGGGCCTAAGCATCAGTTGGACATCCCCTAAGTTCTCCTGGACTGCAAGAGGATGCAGGCTGGCTGAGAAATGCCCCCTGCCAAGTGCACAAATTTTGTGCACCAGGCCTCTACTATACATACATATATATGGAACATCAAATAATAGGTAATGGGTTTTTTAAACAAATGATTAGATTTTGAATATCTCTCTCTAAATAGCAGCCTAGCCAGAATGGCAAGCAAACCCTTCATGGCCTACTCCCCCCAGTGCAACAACTGTCCTCTCTCTGAACATTTTGTTGTTCCCTTAAAAAATTCTGGTGTTTTATATCCCTACATTGTTGTTTTTTCTTGAATACCTCTTCCTTCCATCTAATTAGAATCAATCACCTCTTTTCCGAGTCCTCTTTGACCCTTTCTCCCTTCTATCATAGTCAAATATGTTAATATGTCTGTGCTTCAGGCCAAAATTTAAACCACATGAGAATAGGCAACATGCTTTATTTATACTTAATAAATATTTTCATAATGAATTAATTTATTTGAACATAACTAATATGAGTCAGCTAATAGAATCATACTTTGTAGAGAAAATGGCTTCTCCAAAAGTATGATGCCATCACTGATTCTTACACAGCTGAGAGAGCTAAACTGTTACATTAGGATGTCTGGACCTGGGGCTTGGCTCTCTCTCAGTCTCTGTGTAAACTCAGGATTAAGACACACGATCTTTTGGGAGGCCTTATGGATAATGAAACCGATATATTACATCATTACCTTTAAAATTAAGAGATGCAATGTATTAAATACTGGACACAGTCAGTACTCAATGAATGATGCTATTATTACTATTTGTAATAATAGTGGGTATTAACTATGGGTGTAATTAACTATAGGTGTTCATAGTTAATAAAAAAAAAAATCAGTGACTTAACTCCTCGGTTACTCCTCTGCAATGTCACTCTGTCTCCTTTAATAAATGTACCGAAGATCATCTAAACAGATATTAAATGCCTGTTTCTCTAATTTTCAGGTTTTAGGTGTTTTTGTTTTGTTTTATGTGTTTTGTTATTGTTGTTGTTGTTTTGATGGAGTGGGATGACAGCACAACATAGAAAAATGCATATGCCAAGCCAGTTTTCCCTTTGTAATGACAAAAAGATACTTGTCAAACCTCAATTTCTTAAAATGCCATCCAGCTACTTTATTAGAATTGATGAAATTTTTGCCAAATTCTTAATTTTAAATCAATCATCTCCCAGCCCAACAAAGCAATGGAAAAGAAAAAAAAAAGAAAAAGAAAAAAGACATTATTGTGTGGCCTCTAACTTTTGTAATAACATAGTAATTACAGACCGTATTGTTGGAGATACTTTTTAAAAATTTATCTTTATTGTTGAAAGTATTACATATGTCCTCCTTTATCCCCATTGATCCGCTCCAGCCTACACACAGCCACCCACCCCCAGGCATTCACCATACTATTGTCTTTGTCCCTGAGTTATGTATATATGCATATAAATTCTTTGCTTTTGATGCCACCTAAAGGAAGAGAGAGTACTTAGTAGCAGTCAAAAGACTTTTATATACACAGTGGTGATCATTAAAAATAGCCAGAATAAGAAGAAAAGAGCAAATAAATCCAACTGTTAAAATAGGCAATAATATGTGCAGATTTTATAGTGAAATGATGGCAGCATGGCTCTCTGTAAGGAACTACTCCAAAGGGAAACCAACTGTTTTATTAATATTTTGATATTAAGACATAAAGAGAGTCACAATGAGAAAGAGAAAGAGAGAGAGAGAGAGAGAGAGAGAGAGAGAGAGAGAGAGAGAAACAGAGAGAGAAACAGAGACAGACTACATTAGACTGTGGTGGTTCCCAGCTCCTATATTTTATCAGAACACTATGCAGAAATTATTTTCAAGCAATAACAGTATTTTTCCTTAGGACCAAGTGGTAGTGCTGTGGTACTTAGATGTTTGTGGAAAATTATAGGAATAATAAACTAAGACCTCTGAACTGCTGTAGAAAACACAGAAGGGTTTTACATTTATGGTAAATGGGACAGACAGCACCAAGTAATAGCATCAAGTTTAAAATCATACATAAGGTGGACTGATCAGATGAATCATAATGATTTAAAGCATCTGGTCTTCATTGCCTGGATCACTACCATAATCAGCAGATGTTCCATACTCTTGGGAAGTTAATAGCGGAGAAGGGAACATGAAACCACAGTGTAGTGTTTAAAAAATAAATCTTTACTTAATTTGTAAAGATTTTGCACCCCTATAAATTCATTTTGTATGAATTCCCAAAAGTTTTGATTAATGTGGAAAATCTATGTGCCTATTTCCTTGGCTTGGCTTAGGTTTTTTTTTTTTTTTAATTATATTGCCAGATTTCTTTATAAGTATTATTTTTTGTTCTTATTGTCTCCTGAGGGGGAGCCTGTAGAAATTTTATGACATGCTTTGGAAATCCAGAAGCAAGTGATATATCCAGTTAATTTATGCATCCACAGCAATAATGTTGTGCCTCATTTACTCTTCTGTTAAATATGGATGGAAGAAAAAATAAGGTTGATCATTCATTAATGTAACAATTACCTACATTTTGACTGTTGAAGTAAAGGATGAATCAAGTCTATCTGTGATGAGACTGGTCCCAGGGTCCTATGTTAATGGGTGCCATCCCAGTGTCTTCTTACAGGATATAGATAAGTGCTCAGGTTGGTTCAGAAAGAGTTAATTCTTACTCAGATTTGGTGTCTCAATATCTTATTCTAGGTTGACCATAAACTCTGATCTCAAGAGTCAGAAGTATCTCGCAATCTTCTCAAATAAATTAGAATGTCTTTGTTTTCAATTTAGCATTTGTTATGTTAATGAAGAGGATATTGGTATTGTGATCAGCTCTTCACAGACAAGCTTATACCACTGAGGGATTAGAGACAGGCCATAAAAATGTTTGTCTTGCATACACCAAGGGGTATACTTACTTATCAGTTTTTGTGCATTTTTTCCCACCATTTTCCCTGTTCTATAGGAGAAACATTTTGTGTTGCCAGAGTTCACAACCATGTGTTAATGACTGTAAAATAATAAAATTCGAGAATGGCAGCTCTATTTTTTCTTTTGTGTGTATGTGCCATCTATTCCTTTGTTATGAAAGATTAAAAAGTGCTGAACAACTAGAAAGAAAATAATTGGAAATGAAATCAGGGTAAAATGAATAGGAAAGAAAAATTCTAATCAATTGATGAAGGCATGTCATTTGGCATTGGATCTTCTTTCAGTTTGACATATTGTCTCATCCTTCAAAATCTAATCTCTAAGACTGAGAAATCCCAAAATAAGAATATGGAATATCATTCAGAAATATGAGTTTAGAAGTGACATCATGTGGGCTCCTTTCTTTTCTTGTCCACTCTAAATAAGAGTAGCAAATGTAATGTAGGCACGGATTGCTTTCATATTTTAGTAAATATGTGAGGTTAGAAATATATGAATTTAGCATCTAAGGTGTACTTTTAAAACTACTCAAATTGATAAAAATTCCCTCCAGAGAACTGCCCTGAGTCACATGTATCAAATGATTATAGCTCCTGTTAAAAATATGACAGAAAAAAAATTATTAATAAATTTGGAATTATTATAAGGTATATGAAAATATTAAAGTAAATTTATATATATAAATGAAATATAATCTCCTCTGAAATATATATATATATATATATATATATATATATATATATATATATAGTAAATACATATACATATGAGAAAAGCAGTTATTTTAAATCAGAGCATCTGATCTGTGGTGGTCAGAATAATGACCTCCAAAGAGTCCGTCTCCTGATCCGTGATGTCTGTGAATATGTTACTTTACATGTGAAAGAAATTAAGGTTGCAAATGGAAATAAGGTTGATTATTAGCTGAAATTATAATAGAAAGTTTGTCCTACATTATATGGGTAAGTTCAGTGAAATTACAAAGATCCATATAAATAGAAGACAAAGGTGGAAAATAAAGTCAAGCCTTGACCCGGTAGCTCAGTAGTTTGGAGCATTATCCCGAGATGCTAAGTTTGCGGATTTGATTCCCAGTCAGGACACGTACAAGAATCAACCAATGAATGCATACGTAAGTGGAACAACAAATCGGTCTCTCTCTCTCTCTCTCTCTCTCTCTCTCTCAAATTCAGTCTTATTATATAAAAACCCTGGGTCCATCCCATCCACAATGACCAGAGACTCAACTTAATGCCCAGGCTGATGCGCAGCAGGCTCTGGTGGGTGGGGGCTTGTAGCAGTGGAGACAGGGAATGGGGAGGCGGGGACAGCACTCACACTTACAACCACAGACACACACAGCGCCCACCAGCTCACAGCCCTTTCTCCCTTTCTTTCCCTCGCTCCCAGCTTGCTCTCAATGCCTCTCTCAGAATGAGGAAACAAAACAGACTGGGCCTAAAGAGGCCTGGATGGAAGGGAGGGTGGGAAGAGGTTGGCATGGTCCCCACTGGCCCCACCCCCTCCCAGCTGGAAAAGAGGAAGAGGGACACAGGAAGGTAGGGAGGCCTGGAGGAATGCTGAGAAAAACAAAGAGAGACAGAGACTGGACAAGATCAGGTCAGCAAGGGAGGGCACTTGGGGTTGAGATTTGGCTGGCAGGGGAGAGCAGTTAGGAGCAATTGGGCAGGCAGGCAGAGGCAGTTAGGTATGATCAGGCAGCAGGCAGGTGAGTAGTTAGGAGCCAGAAACCCCAGATTGTGAGAGGGATGTCCAACTGCTAGTTTAGGCCCGATCTGCACTTGGACATTCCCAAGGGTCCCCGATTGGAGAGGGTCCAGACTGGGCTGAGGGAACCACTCACCTCTCCCATGCATAAATTTCATGTACTGGGCCACTAGTTAAAAATAATAGGGAAAAAAATGAGATCAAAATGATTTAATGTGAGGACTGACTTAGCTTTGAACATTGAGGAAGGGGCCAAGAGCCAATGACTGTGGCCATTTTCTGGAAGTTAGAAAAGATAAGGAAATGCATTTACTCTGAGTTTCCAGAAAGAAACGCAAACCAACCTATACCTTGATTTTATCCCCATAAAACCAGTTTTTGAACTTCTAAACTATAGAACTCTAAGATAATAAGTGTATTTGTTGCCTTAAGCCACAGTTTCTGGTAATTTTTTTGCAGCAGCTAGAAACAACTAATATATCAGTTGCGTGTGCTTAAGTGATTACTATATGCCAGATACCATGCAAACTGCTTAATTTCCATTATGTTATATATAATCAATACAAATCACAAAATAAATATTGTAATTATTCCTATTTTATGAACAATGAAATTATGAAAAGGAGCTCTTGTAGGTTTGAAAATTAGCCCAAATAATGTAAATAAGAAGTATCAGAGGAACAACCGGCTGAACAACCAGTTGCTATGACATTCACTGACCACCAGGGGGCAGACGTTCAACACAGGAGCTGCCCCCAGCCTGCAGACCCCAAGCCAGCCAAGGTGAGTGCCAGTGGGGAGCCTCCCCAATCGCCCCTCTGGTTGCCCCACAAAGAGAGCCAACCAGTGGCAGCAATGAGGGGCCGGGTCAGCGAGCAGGCAGTGCCAGGTCAGCCAATGCGGGTGCTAGTGGAGGCCCCTCCATCACTGGCCTCACAGATTGGCCCTGATCACTGGCCAGGCCTAGGGACCCTGCCTGTGCATTAATTTCATGCACTGGGCCTCTAGTTTTATGTATAAGAGAATAGCAGAGCCAGGTCTTTAGAGATGTGATCTACCTCTTGACTAAATAGCACAATTCAAAATTCTTTCAAAATGCTTTATTTTTATACAAATCTAAGAATTGACAAAATTAGTATATTTTCAGTAAATACACACTTTAATCAAAAACACTGAAGCAACATCATTGATTAACATAGTGCCTTAGTTTTTCTTTGTAAATGTTTGGTATGTTTACATCTGGAGAAGGATTTCAATGAAAGGAGATCAATAAAATAATATTTGTCTTGCTAAGGTGGTGCTAATACTTGGAGATATATATATATATATATATTTTAAACTCTGCAGGAAATTCTGGCTAAATGCCAGGGCTCTAGGATAGCCTTAGACATGGTCTCGTACTCTAGAAGCTTAGGATTTTGTCAAATAAACTGTAACTTTGGATGTAATTTCACTTATTAATTGATTAGAATTGTAGGCAGAGCTGTAAAACAGAAATAGAATGGATTTTTTTGTGTCAAATTACGTGGACTTCAATTCCCACTCTACCATGATTAACATTGTACCTTCAGTGAAAAATTTCAAGTTATAATCAGGTAGGGTCAGTTTAATCATCTGTAAAATGAGGATAATCAGGCCTGTCTTTGAGGGTTCTTGGTACCTAATAGGCATTCAAGTATTTCATTTAAATTGCACCTTTAAAACTGGTTTGGGATACAAGCCTTTCTAAAGTATTCCAGTATTTAAATATTCACACTTCAATTTTAGTTGCTTGTTTGCTTATGTGCCCACTGGGTTCTCAGTGTCTTAAAGGTTGGGATGATGTGTTACTTGAAGTTTATCATCAGCATTTAGCACGGGGTCTGGCCACTAGTAAACATTGGCTAAATATTGGTTGAATGAGTGAGATTCATCACGGAAAGTCCTTTGGCTAAATTATAATGTCTGATTTTGTGAAGTTACTTTTAAAAATCAGTGATGAGGAAAATAAACCTTTAAAAATAAAACCAAGATGTGCTGTCCTACTCCATCTGTCGATTTTAGTTTTAATGCTTTTCCTTTTTTTCTGTAAGCATCTAATCATATGATAAACTCTGCTGAATCTATAATGTACTTAAGTAAATCCTCCACTATTTACAGTCTATGCATACCTATGATAAATGACTTCAATTAAATATATTTAATAATATGTAATATGTGCTTTCTTTTTGTGTTGATATATCTTTCAAACACCTCCTCAATATTAACATATTGATTCAGTATTTATAATGTTTGTGAAGTCTAATTTATTTTTAAATCTGTCCAAGAGAGACATACATTTGGAACTAACGAGATGAATCTTATATAGATTTGTGTAAAATGGAACAAAATAAGACTTCTAAAATCACATAAAAACCCCTTTCCAGTTAAAACTAACAATTTATTACTCTTTTACATTGTGGGTACTTGAATGGGATGTCAGTTTTGGTTATAAAATTAACTCACTAATGTCAGCCACTGTTATCATCTTGTCCTAGCTCAGAACAAAAAGAACAAGATAGAAGAAAAATTTTATATATAATTTAGAAGTGATTTGGTGAGATCAACCAAACAGTGACAAAGCAATCATGTTCAACAGACATCAGAATATTAAAAGGCTGTTTTATTCCCAGATATATCTTTGAAGAAATATAAAATTGTATTTTTACAATCATTCCCAGTTTCCTCGCACTCTTTCATTTCCAGTTCTATTTTGCCTGATTTGTGGAATACTTTATGAAAGAAAAACCACCAGCTATTTCAAATGGGTTTCTGCCCATGTGCGCTATACATGACAGCATGAAGCAATGCCTTCTCTAAAGTCTACTCTCTATAAATTAATTATTGCATCTTTCATCTTTAGGATTATGTCCTCAGGGCACTGTAGCATAGACTTAATTGTTTTGAAAACCTCACAAGTAATCCAAAGGGAATTCTCCAAGTATCTCAGCAGCAAGAGTCTAAACTTCAAATAACATTACTGGGAGTTTCAAGTTTAAAAACCTGAGTGCTTCCAAATGAATTGTCCTTTGTCACCAGTGTTAAACTTTGCACTATTTAAAAATATACATGTATGTAATAAATGAGGGAAGCTAAGTTGACTTATCTTCTTAGATTTGAAAAAAGAAAGGAAATGGAAATAAACTAAAAATTATTTAGTGGTAACAATAGCAAACAATAACAACAAAACACATGAGTTAGTTTGGAATAGAGAAAGGTACTAGTATATGGTGCTCTGAGTGATTAATAACTTTGGCATTGATTAGATGGACTTAAGATAATAGAATTTATACATACAAGTTTTAGAAATCAACTGTCTCAATTCTTAGCCTGGTCACTAATACTCATATTAGTTGAATGATTTTGGTAGCGATAGGGTAGCAAGGAGTCAAGTAGATCTAAATTTAAAATCTGTTTCTGCTTCTTTCTAATTGAAGGAACTCAACGCCTCCTTTAATCAACCTTTTGAGGCTCATTGCCTATTTTTTAGGATATTATATGATACCTTTAAGACACTTAAGTATCTGGCTGGGTTTCTGTCAAACATGAAGTGTTCATTTCTTGTTAGTTCCTTTCCCTTTCTGCTCTTCTCTTTGTCTGGAGTTCTTTCAATTCTAGCACATTTGCTAGACTTGGTATATGTTTGGATTAAACCTTGCCATAATTCAGATGTATAACTATGGTTATACTTTTTGAAATGTTTGCATTAAATTAGAATGAAAACTGTGCTACAAAAGATTCTAAGGCATGTTGTATATAAGAGATTCAGTGACTATTTCATATGGACATAACTGGTGTCTTTTTTTCAGATTCTTCCTCAGATAATTTTGCATCTATTCCAAGTCATTTAATTGATATTTGTAACAATGGGTAATTCAAAGTTTTGGCCAATCATATCATCACAAATTGGAGCCAATAAGTGCCAGCTACTATAAAGATATCTAATCTAATAAAAGAGTAATATTGAAATTGACCATTTCTATGGGATGCCTAAGCCATACCCACCCGCCAATCAGAGTGGCTGTATGTAAATTAACTCAGCCAAGATGGAGGCCGGCAGTCACAGAGCTAGAGTAAACAGGCAGCCTCCATTGCACCAGGAGTAAACTATCTGCCGGCTGGGTGGACTTCTCCCAGCTCCAGGCAACAACATATTTGCAACATTGTTGCAATTATAGAAGCCACAGAGCTGAAGCAAACAGCAGGCCTGGGCATGACTACTAAGGCAACATTCTTTCAATTATAGAAGCCACAGAGCTGAAGCAGACAGGAGGCTTCGTTACCTGCCTAGGCCTTGGCTTAAAGGAACAGTATCAATTATAAAAGATAAATAAACCCCAGAAACCTGCTTCCAGCCAGCCTTGCTGGGAATTGGGTCAATGGGAGCTGTGGGCAGCCTGAAATCCTGACAACAGCCCTCAGGTCCACACCCAGGCTGGCCACACCCCAGTGGGGTGAGGGACCCCACTGAGGGGGTTGACCAGCCTGCAAACATCCATCAGCCCCTCACCCAGGCTAGCCAGGTACCCCAGTAGGGACCCAAAACCTGAAGGGATTGTGGGCAGCCTGAAAGCCTGAAAATGGCCCTCAGGCCCACACCCAGGCTGGCCACACCCCAATGGGGTGAGGGATCCCACTGAGGGGCTTGGCCAGCCTGTAAACAGCCATCAGCCCCTCACCCAGGGGCTTGGTAGCTAAGAGACAGAAACTAGTTTAACTCTAGAAACTCTTGGATTTTCTGAAATCCAAGTAATCAAGATGCCAACTGTATACTTCACCTTGTACTATTTTTTTTATTAGTTTTTATTTTGGCAGAGGAAAAGAGTTAATAGGCAATATATTTCTAGTGAGCCTTCAAAATGTCATTTCTGTAAATTATACATGTATTATAGCTTATCATCTGTGGCTTCATTTCTTTGGAAAGCAGTGATCAGTGGATCCCATTTTAAACATATTCTCTTTTTTTGTTAGCTTTCGAATTTTTCCTATATTAGAGAGGCTATCTCAAACTATTGTTAAATTAAGAGCTACATTTTATTTTATTAGCTCTAGCAAGACAGTAAAGGGCTAATTAATGACCAATGAATTTCATATTGTTTAACTTAATAAGTAATCTTCATGATTTTTATTCTTATAGATAGTGTTTACATTGTTCTAAGAATTAGATTCTGCATAAGAAGAGAATGTCAACTACATAATGAATTTCCTTGGTATGAATAATATGTAAATGTAAATGAAGGCATGTTTTTAAAAATATAAGATACCTTGGATTTGTCAAAATATGATTTAAAAATAACTGAACTATATCTAAACACAGCTTTTTTAAGAAAAAAAAGTTAACCTTTTTTGGTTTGGGTCTGCAGACAAGTAAGCATTAAAAACTAAATTGAAAAAAAAAATCAAGGAATAACATTATAACTGACACTAGGTACTTTTTCAAAAGTCTCAACCAAAATATTGGATCAAATATCTTTATTCTTAAGTTACAAACTGTGAAAAAAAAACCCAGTTATTTATACAAAATGTCCTGGTTAAAGAAGAAAAATATTTCATAGTCCTTAGAGAGCATTCTAATTATGCAGAGAATTAAGGTGGCTGCTGTAGCATTCACTCAAAAGTTGTATTTGGAATGGATTGAATTACTGTTGTCTCTATTGGTAGTAAGGACTCACAGGCAAGCTGCAGTCTTGGGTATGGCACATGCTAGAATCCACACTGCTGATGGTAGGATCACAATCTTGTTCTTCTATGCAAATGTGTGTATTGATAGTAAAATTGCCAGATGCCACTATCATCTACATTTTGTGCTCTTTCTAGAGACCATATTGAGTAGGTAGATAGCAAATGAGTAGAAACACTAATAAACATGATCATTCTTTAATGAGTTTGCTTGCAGAAACAGGCAGTTGTATAGAGATTGGCCTATACAAGTTTCCAGACAGACATTACTTGTCTTTTTAAGAAGAGACTGTTAGTCTTGCCAAGTCCTATATTGGAAGAGACATAGAGATAAATCTTGAATGACAGTGTTCAAAAGTTTAAGGAACATTGCTACTATATTAAGTTACATTACTTTATCAGACTTTCTGTCTCTACAATGGCAATTGTATTATCTTTCATTTAAGAATTATAGTGTTGTATAGTACCATAAGGCAAACTCAATTAGTTTTTGGAAATTGTATCACAATTGTCAAACATTTCTGTCCAGTTATGTAGATGGGCACATAAAAGTTATTAATCATGCTGTTTTATAATTTGTAATATATTTTCTTCATCAATATTATAAGTTAATTTTAGTAAGTAGTATCTACTTGAAATCACATTATTAATAAACATGCCCAAGCCCTCGCTTTTCATTTTCACATAATGCTGATAAATACAGTTGCTGTCTTTAGCGATGGCATCACAATTGCTTTTCTTCCCTGAGGCACTGCTTCATCCTGAATTTCATTTTGGGTAGATAAAAGATAGACTAAAGGATTTTAATATAATACATAGCAGAATGATGACATGGACTCATCATAATAAGCTCATGTATTGTAAAAATAGGGAATCAAAGTAATAAATCAATTGTTATTAAATGAACAAATATGACTGATATAAATTATAAGGTCAGAACTTTGTTTCTGCACACTAACATTAAACTTAATAAATAATAGCATGCCTATAACATATCTGCCTGGTTATAGTAAAGAAAATATAGTATAGAAAATAATTATAATTAGATGATAGATAATAGATAGATAGATAAATAGATATAGCATCCCTCAAAGTAAGAGAGAAAATATTTAATGGAAATGTATTTGGATACATACCAAAATCCATAAATGATCACTCTTGTCACATGATTATATCACATAACCTTAATCAAGGAACTTTTACGACATCTCTAGATGAAAGATTGAGGTCAAAATGGTGCTCTTTGACTGATTTAAAATTAACAATATCTGACATATTAAATATCTTAGTTGAAATGCTATCATCATATAACAGTTTTTTGTCAAGTTTGGTTAATGTTTTGTAAAGGGAAGGGCATAAAAATAGCATTGAAAATAAAATTCCTGCTTTAATTATCTGGAGAGCAAATTAATTTTAAGCTAAATAACATTTCTAAATCAGTAAACATACTAAAAATATGAGCAGATATAAAAATGGTTAGATATCATCATCACAGTGGTATCAAAAGTCGACAGTGCCTCTATGGGTGTACAAACATGAACTTGGGCTGAAGAGAACTTGGTTTTCTAATTTTTCAACTAGGATCTCTGGCGGTTTACATATTATGGATTGTTTCCCCCTTTTTATTTGATGTAAAAATCTTAGACTTAGCAGAAGTAAATTTCATAGATAGATAAAAAATAAAAATGGAAAGCTAATAAAAGAGGATTAATCATAGCATTTCAATGATTCATTAATATATCCTCAAATCAATAGTTGTTTTTCTTTTTTTTTATTTAACTAACATAGCCAATAAGTTATCACAAGAACACATGGAAGCATAATATACAAATGAAGCTCACCCAGAAAAATACTAACTTCTTATAATTTAATATATATTTGAGAGTATACTTTAGAATAAGCAATATCTTCTGTCCATAGTTTACATATGTACCAACAAAATGCATTTGTTAAAATAATATAAAAATTGTATAATTTCTGATAGAGCAGTTAGCAATGAATATTTTAAAAATTATCACAGTTGTGGTGATGACTTTGTAAATGTTACATTAGAGTATAAAAAGGAAAAATTGAATCTTTGAAGTAACAGGTTACAAGGTGCTTATTTATTTCATATAGGAATTGAAAAAGTGGGTAAAGCCTAAATGGCACTGAATTTCTGAGCAGAAAAATATTGACAGGTTCTGCCCAAGCAAATTAGCACACAGAACACAGTTGCTAAGAATATAGTAACTAATGTTTTGGTTTCTCATGAGAAGAAATGATTTTTTATATGTAATATCTTATTATTTAAAATAAAATATATTTAAGGAGTAATCCTTATGGAAAGATTCTTCAGTTGCTGTTAATTTCTAGATTTTTGTGGAAAGGCAGCAATAAAAATGCATAAACTTATATATGCCCTTTTATTAGTCCTTAATGAATGCATGTCTTTGGGTTCTTCAGAATTTGTGAAATGTAAAAGCACACTGATCACACACTGCATTCATATTTTATCATCTAGTAAATAAGTGCTATGACAAAGGACCTTGGCTGTGATATCCAGTCTTGTTTTTGCCACTGGATCATTAAACTTCTGTGTGCTTCTATTCTATGCCCGTCTCTGCCAATTTCTAAGTCGGTGACATAGAAAGAAGATGTCTTTACTTCCTTAATTTCCCTGGGCGTGCAATTAACAATATGAATATTTATGAATTTTATAGAAAAAATAAACACCATTTTCATTCCAATTTTTGTGATAGTATGGTTAAAAATCAGGTATAAGAAGTCTCTATCACATTTATAGGATAAGGGTTCTTGAAAACATACTCAATGCAGTATAATACAAAGTTCACTTGTGGTTAGGAGATAACTCTAACCACAGGGCAACCACAGGGCCCCATCTTGATGGTTGTTTCATCTTCTGTAAGCCAACTACCTGCACTGTAAGTAAATGGAATTGATTGTTCATTCAAAAATAGTGTTTATAGCACTTGGCTTGTACCATATACACTGTAGGAGCTGGGGCTTGGCAGTGTGCAAGACAGCCTCAGGAGACTGCTCTCATGGAGCTTACATTCTGGGAAGAGAGATGTATACTAAATAAGAAATGCATCATCTAATCTAATAAAAGAGTAATATGCTAATTGTGTCACTCTGCTAATCTCAAGCCACACCCACCAGCCAATCAGAGCAACTATACACAAATTGACCTAACCAAGATGGCAGCTGGCAGCCACAGAGCTAGAGCAAACAGGAGGCTCCATTGCCCTGTCAATGGAGGAAGCTGCCTGGCTAGGCAGGCTGTGGCCTCTGCTCAAGGCAACAAAGTTTCAATTATAGAAGATAAATAAACCCCAGATACCTGCTTCCAGCCAGCCTTTCTGGGAGCTTGAGTCACTGGGGGCTGTGGTCAGCCTGAAAATGGCCCTCAGCCCCTCACCCAGGCTGGCCAGGAACTCCAGAGGGAATACCACTCTGATCTGGGACACACTTTAGGGCAAACCAGATGGCCCCCACCCAAGCACCAGGCCTCTATCCTATATAATAAAAGGGTAATATGTGAATGGACCCTAACAGCAGAACGACTGGGAATGACTGGTCACTATGACACACACTGACCACCAGGGGCAGACACTCAGTGCAGGAGGTGCCCTCTGGTGGTCAGTGTGCTCTCATAGGTGGAGCTCTGCTAAGCCACAGGCCAGGCTGACGTCTGCCAGTACAACAGTGGTGGTGGGAGCCTTTCCTGCCTCCTCAGCAGCACTAAGGATGTCCAACTGCAGCTTAGGCCTGCTCCCTGCTACTTAGACCTGATCGCCTGGGGAGTGGGCCTAAGCCAACAGGTGGACACCCCCTAATGGTTCACAGACTGCAAGAGGGCACAAGCCGGACTGAGGGACACCCCTGAGTGCACAAATTTTTGTGCACTGGGCCTCTAGTAAAGTAATAACAGTATCAATATGTCAAAAATAGTTAATAGCCCTAACTGGTTTGGCTCAGTGGATAGATTGTCAGCCTGTGGACTGAAAGGTCCTGGGTTCGATTCTGGTCAAGAGCATGTATGTTGGTTGCAGGCATATCTCCAGTAGGAGGTGTGCAAGAGGTAGCTGATCAATGTTTCTCTCTCATTAATGTTTCTAACTCTCTATACCTCTCCCTTCCTCTCTGTAAAAAAATCAATAAAAAAATAGTTAATAAATGGTACCTGCTATTATCAGTAGCAGCAGTTGTAGTAGCAGTTGTGACAGGCTCTTAGGAAAATAAATACCAAGCTTATTCCTTATTTTTTTAATCACTTTGATTCTTCTTACTATATCTCAAATACAAACTTGATTTTTAAACTTCAGTTGTGTATTGATAGAATGCTTTAGACAAATCCCAAAACCAAAATATGGCTGCTTCACTTTTACCTCAACAACTACAGATTACAAACTAAGATTAATGTCTTTATCAGATGATTTTAGTGTAGAAAAAAAAATGATTGCTAAGGTCAGATGGATCTGTGTTGAAATAACTTGTTTATACATTATATGAACATTAATTGGGAAATATGTTAAACATATTAATACTGCTTGCTATGGTGATGATGATGATGATAATGGTAATTATATATTTTCTTTCACTATTCTCTATTTTATACCTAAATACAACTAGAGCCTACTAAGAGATCTTGTTTCTCTCTTTCAGAGTCTCTTCACTTCAATATATCTTCTCCAGTTCAAATTAATATTAATTAAACAAAACAACTCAGTATGTATATCATAATTCTGTACACATTGAGAGATAAGTTAAGCAAATAAATGTGCTCTCTTTAGCTTCTATGATTGTGGTTACAGCTTAAATCTTATGTTTCCTCTTAAAAGTTATTAAAACATGCAAACATTCTTTTCTCATATTAATTGGAGCCCTGCCCTCATTTTCCAGTATATAGTTGGCTACCCTGCAAGTTAAATAACTGTAATTATTAAGATTCAAAACATTACATGTATCAGTGAAGGCAATTAAGGTGATTTGAATATTATTAAATAAAAATGAACTATTTCTGTTTCCAAAAACTAAATAAATATGCTTAGGGATTTTTACATTGTTAAATTGCCTCAAAAATAATTGGACAATTCAACATAGTAAAGTGAATGCAATAAATAATTTTAATTCATAATAATAAGTAATGTGCTTATTTGCATGACTTGGATGAAGAATGTATTGTGTAAATACTAAACAGAGACTAATAGGGGAAAGCATAGGTTATTATACTTCTAAACCTCTAGTTCATAAGTCATGTGATTCAATGTGTTCTAACTCTACTGTAGGATCTAATATAAGAGTCCTTAAACCCCTGGCATTTATCATTGTGAAGAAATCCTCATATATCAGGTCAAAGAAGCTGCTTAGGACTTTCCTTAAGCAGGACTGCACACTAAATAGCACACTGTATTTTTTGGTCGGAAGTAGAAAAAATGGAAAACTACGTGAGCAGACAGTGCAACAGCAAGGGTTGTTTTGTTGTATCAAACCCAAATGTTTTCCTTCACGAGCCCCATTTTCTCTGCAGCCCTTTGGGATGCCCTCAAGGACGCCGATAACTATCCTATTGGAAGGACGTAAGGCTGCAGGGCCAGAGGAAAATCAGCATCCATGAGAGAGGTTCTTTGGCCAGTAATACTGTCATTTGGACACTTGGTGGAAGAAAACGATAGTACATGTTTGATGAGCTCCAGAGGAAACTAAATGGGAACAATCTGGGAAATTTCAGGCAAATCTGCTGTGAAAAGGAATAAAATGGTTTCTGACCAGAATGGAGTAGCTCTAATTATGAATAACTTGACCTTGCTTTAAAGACATTCCAACATTAATAATAACTATTAATACATTAGATTAAATCACATTTAATTAGAATATAAATATTGGTTTTAATTTGGGTAAATGAAGCTATAGGCAGAAACCATAAAACTCAAAATGCAATTGTGTAAAATTTTAACTGGTTCCTGGAGTTGGAAGTCTTAGTGAATTGGTACTCTTAACAGTTTCTCCCTCAGTATTGCTTCATTTCTAGTGGAATATCAGAGAATCTCAGGCTATCATTCTCACTTCTTCTCGTAACTTTCTTCTCCAGGTCTGGTATGCAAGAATCTCTGTCTAGTATTTTTTGACCCTGTCTTCAGACCATGACCCAGAGATAGCCTTGTTATCAATGTCTTCCTATTCTCTCTCTCTTGGATTATCCTCCATACCCTGAAATTCAGAGACCAGTACTGACACAACACTGACACCCCCCCACCCCCTTTTCCAGGATCTCAGTCTAAGGTCTACATTCAGAACTCATTTATCTATGTAGGAAATTCAGAAAGAGTGAAAAATCTTGATTCAACTGCTTATCAGGCATCAATGCAGGAGACAATAGTTTAATTTCTCAGTTTCCTGAAAGAGGCTTTAAAAATGGACATGTTCACCGTGGAATTTTGCTTGTGCAGGCATCTTTCCTATTGTAGTTCTAGGCGTCTATGTAAAAAATTGCTCTCTTTTCATCCAAGCAGAACCTTTGGATCTCAATTATTTCAAGCATTGTTTTAAATTTCTAAAATATTATGTGAAGCAAGTATATAAACTATATAGCACTTTTCATTTTTAAAAAACCTATTCATTTTTATGTCTTTAAGCATTTTCTAAGATAAATCCTTCTTACATAAAGAAGATAAAATGTACTAAAAAGAAAAAATAACCCTGGCCAGTGTGGCTTCATTACTCTGTGCACTGAAGGGTGTCAAGGCACATGCCCAGGTTGTGTGTTTGATCCCATCATAGCACTTGTGCAAGGCAACTGATTGATATTTCTCTCTCAGTGATGTTTCTATCTCCCTTTCCCAACCTCTCTGTCTAAAATCAATAAGAACATAAACTTGGGTGAGGATTTAGAGTGAGAGAAAGAGAGAGAGGGAATAAAATGACACAGCTATAGCACTGAGAAAGAATATAACTCCCCTAATGACTGATATTATAAACACCAATCAGACTGACTTCAAAATGTCATTGAGTGCCTTTAGCCAAATTTTAGAAGATAAAATATGTACTGTTTACACACTCTAGGTAATTCCTAGTTAATGAGTCTTCTTCCATTATTAGACATGGCACACTAGTAACTGACATTTGAGGCCTTAAAATTCATCAGTTCTTCAAAAAAAAAAAATCCATATGTAAGCCAAAAACCTCTATTAACCCTCTAAAGGAGCTAAAACTGTTATATAAAACTTCTAAATCAGAAATGGTTTTCTCCTGGGTTCCTGAATATATTGTATGTTATCTATTTCTTTAAAATGCAATATTGATCTAAACTATTAGATAAATATACAGTGAAACTTGTAATTATTGGATAGATCTTCTCAAATATTTTACAAGGATCTAGTACTATGGAGATTGACCAAATTTGGGATTCAGTTATTTAAACCCAAAAATTTTTATGACTTTTATTGTATAATTATATTTTTCTCCTAGCTATTCTATATCTATATCTACATCTATGTCAATATCTATATCTATATCATCTATATATCTATCTATATCTATATCTATATCTATATCTATATCTATATCTATATCTATATCTATCTATCTAAATCTATATCTATCTATATCTAAACTAATAAAAGCGAAATAGTAAAATTAACCGTTTCTCCGAGACAGGGTAAGCCACGCCCACCAGCCAATCAGAGCGGCTGTATGCAAATTAGCCCAGCCAACATGGAGGCCGCCACTCACGGAACTGAGTAAATGACAGCTTCCATTACGGCAGGAGCGAAAGTGAAGCTGCGCCTGCTCAGCTTAAACTGGCTCTAGCGAAACACAGATTTGAAACAATATAACAATCACAGAATCCTCGGGAGCTGAAGGAAAGAGCAGCCCGGGCCTAACCAGTAAAGGTAACAATTGTTTCATTATAGACGCTGTGAGGTGAGGCAGAGGAGGTTTCGTTAGTTAGAAGGCCGCCTTAAAGGAACAGTGTATCAATTATAGAAGATTAACAAACTCCAGTAACCTGCGTCCAGCCAGCCTTGCTGGGACATTGGGTCAATGGGAGCTGTGGGCAGCCTTAAAGCCCCTCACCCAGGCTGGCCACAACCCAATGGGGTGAGGGATGTTCCTGTGGGGCTTGGCCAGCTTGGAGACAGTCATCAGCCCTCACCCAGCCTGGTCAGGAACGCCAGCAAGTGGACATCCCCAGAGGGGTCCCAGACTGCGAGAGGGCACAGGCCGGGCTGAGGGACCCCCCAGGTGCACAGAGCGGCTGTAGGGCGGGACAGTGCAGGACCCAGGACCCGTGAGTGGGAAAGAGGCGGCAGGGTTGGAGGGGACCGGGAAGCGGGTAAGAGGTGGCAGGGGGTCGGCAGCCTGCTTGGTGGGCTACCCAGGCCCTTTGCAGGGCATCAGGGAGCGGGTAAGAGGTGGCAGGGGGTCAGAAGCCTGCTTGGTGGGCTTCTGAGGCCCTTTGCATGGCATCGGGGAACGGGAAAGAGGTGGCAGGGGGTCGGCGGCCTGCTTGGCAGCTGTCCAATCCCTTGGAGGGGCATCTGGGAGTGGGTAGGAGGTGGCAGGGGGTTGGCGGCCTGCTTGGTGGGCTTCCCAGGCCCTTTGCGGGACATCAGGGAGTGGGTAAGAGGTGGCAGGGTGTAAGCGGCCTGCTTGGCAGCTGTCCGGGCCCTTGGAGGGGCATCAGGGAGCGGGAAAGAGGAAGCAGGGGGTCAGTGGCCTGCTTGGTGGGCTTCCCAGGCCCCTTTCAGGGCACCAGGAAGTGGGAAAGCAAGGTGGCGAGCCACAGAGCGGGAAAGAGGTGGCAGGGGGTCGGCGGCCTGCTTGGCAGCTGTCCAATCCCTTGAAGGGGCATCGGGGAGTGGGTAGGAGGTGGCAGGGGGTTGGATGCCTGCTTGGTGGGCTTCCCAGGCCCTTTGTGGGACATCGGGGAGTGGGTAAGAGGTGGCAGGGTGTCGGCGGCCTGCTTGGCAGCTGTCCAGGCCCTTGGAAGGGTATCGGGGAGCAGGAAAGATGCAGCAGGGGGTCAGTGGCCTGCTTGGTGGGCTTCCCAGGCCCTTTGCGGGGGCCAGGGTCCTGCTTGGCAGCTCCCAGACCCCTTGGAGGCACCGGGAAGTGGGAAAGGAAGGCTGCAGGGGACGGGTGAGTGGGAAAGAGTCGGCGGACTGCTTGGTGTCTTCCCAGGTCCCTTCCGGGGATCAGGGAACAGGAAAAGGCTGGCCTGACCACGAGGCAGGGTTTTCCCTGCTTTCTGGTGGCTGGAGGAAGATGGGCAGTAGGCAAGCTTGGGAGGCAGGCAGCACTCAGCCCTGGCCACAACTCAAAAAAGAGAACAACGTGCAGGGGAGGGCAAGAGTTTGAGAGATCAACATAGAGGGGTGCTTGCTCCAAGCCTCCGTGGTGTGCCTGGGGGCAGGCCCCCAGCAAGGAGACACACATAGGAGGACTGTTCCGAGCCTCAGATGCGGCTGGGGGCAGGTCCCCAGTGGCCACACACACACACACACACACACACACACACACACACACACAAAAGGCGCCTGGCAGACTGGGGCCATCATAGGACATCCACTGAGGGGTCCCAGACTGTGAGAGTGCACAGGCCGGGCTGAGGGACTCCCTCCACCCCGAGTGCACAAATTTTTGTGCACCGGGCCCCTAGTCTATCTATATCTATATCATCATCTATAGCTATCTATATATCTTTATATATATACTAGAGGCCAGGTGCACAAAAATTTGTGCACTTGGGAGGGTACCTCAGCCTGGCCTGTGTCTTCTCACAGTCTGGGACGCCCCTTGGGGGATATCCACCTGCGGGCTTAGGCCCGCTCCCCAGTGGAACCCTCGGGGGATGTCTACTTGCCAGTGGGGAGCGGGCCTAAGCTGCAGTTGGACATCCTAACACTGCCTAGGAGGCGGGAGAGGCTCCCACCACCACCGCTGTACTGGCAGCTGTCAGCCTGGCTTGTGGCTGAGCAGAATTCCCCCTATGGGAGTGCACTGTCTACCAAGGGGCATCTCCTGCATTGAGCATTTGCCCCCTGGTGGTCAGCGTGTGTCATAGTGACCAGTCATTCCCAGTTGTTCTGCTGTTAGTGCCAATTTGCATATTAACCTTTTATTATATAGACTAGAGGCCTGGTACATGGGTGGGGGCTGGCAGGTTTGACCTTAAGGGTGTCCTGGATCAGGGTGGGGGTCCCGCTGGAGTGCCTGGCCAGCCTGGGTGAGTGGCTGATGGCTGTTTGCAGGCTAGCCACAGCCCCTTCAGTGTGGGGGTTCCCACTGGGGTGCCTGACCAGCCTGGGTGATGGAATGAGGGCCGTTTTCAGAATGGCCACACCCCCTTCAGGGTTGGGGGTCCTTCTGGGATGCCTGGCCAGTCTGGCTTAGTGGTTGATGGCTGTTTGCAGGCTGGCCAAGCCCTCCAATAGGAACTCTCACCCCATGAGGATGTGCCATCCTAGGTGAGAGGCTGCTGGTTGTTTGTAGTCTGGCCATGGCCCACAGTGAACCTAGATCCTAGTGATGCTGTGTGTGTCTACCTGCTGGGGGCCTATCCCCAAGCTTGGAGAAGGCACCCCCTCTATGTTGAATCTCT